>JAXCGZ010005759.1:12500-149243 GCA_037179515.1 Halocaridina rubra
TGTTGATGGAGTATATCATTGAAGATATTCTTCCTGAGAGTAGAGGCACTGAGGACATGAGGAGGAACTATCGGAAAGGAGATTACATCAAAATGAATGAGCTTTTTACAGTTATTGACTGGAGAACCTTATTTTACAACAAATCTGTACAAGAAATGTATGACATCTTTTGTGAGAAATATGTGAAGATAGTAGATTGCTGCATACCTGTCACCAAAGTAGGTGTAATTCATGCCAGAGAGAAATGGTTCGATAATGGGTGTAAAAGAGCTAAGGAGTGGAGAGACAAATGCTGGAAAAGGTATAGGAGGAGAAAAAACATAAATGCCTGGCAAACCTACAAAAGAGCAAGAAATGACTACAGAGAGGCAGAGAGAGACTATGAGAGGGACATCACCAGGAAGGCTAAAGAAAATCCCAAGCTTTTCCACAGCTTTATCAGAGGAAAACTGAAGGTAAAAGAACAGGTTTTAAGGCTAAAGAGAGCGGATGGAAGCATCACTGAGACAAATGAAGAGATCTGCAAAGAATTGAACAAGGAGTTTCAGTCAGTATTTACAGTAGAAAATACCCCACCCCGTCAGATTGCAGTGATAGAAGCTCAAGGGCCAGTATTAGAGAACATCAACCTTACAGCCACAGAGGTATGCAAAGCGCTGATGGATTTAGATGTTCATAAAGCTACAGGTCCTGATGATATATCCCCTCATGTGCTTAAAAAATGCGCAAACTCAATATCAGTGGCACTAAGTATCATATTTAAAAAGTCACTGGAGTTAGGGGAGATTCCAAGATGCTGGAAACAAGCAAATGTGATACCTATCTTCAAACAGGGAAGGAGGGATATGGCTCTGAACTATAGACCAGTTTCCTTGAATAGCATAGTTTGCAAAGTTATGGAGAAACTACTAAGGAAACATATCTCTCTTCACTTGGAATCCTTCAACTTTTTGTCAGTGAGGCAACATGGCTTCAGAGAAGGTAGATTAACAGTAACAAACTTATTAGAATTTTATGATGAGGTAAGCCGAATCTTACAGGAAAGAGAGGGCTGGGCAGATTGCATATTCCTAGATTTCCAGAAAGCATTTGACACTGTTCCATATGGGAGACTTATTAGGAAGCTGCAATCAATGGCTAGAATAGGTGGAAATGTTTTAGAATGGATAAAAACTTACTTAGAAAGAAGGGAACAGAGGGTTAGAGTAAGACACTCAGTGTCTGAATGGAGAAGAGTTAGTAGTGGAGTTCCACAGGATTCAGTTTTAGGGCCACTCTTGTTCCTTGTATATGTAAATGACCTACCAGAGTCTGTAAATTCATTCATGAATATGTTTGCAGATGATGCAAAGATTGTGAAAAAAGTAAAAAACGATAACAATGGTGGAGAACTTCAGGAGGATCTAAATAATCTGCATGAGTGGTCAGAAAAGTGGCTAATGAAATTCAATACTTCAAAATGTAAGGTAATGAGAATGGGTACAAGTGCAAGAAGGCCCAAGCTTGACTACTCGGTGGCTGGAGTACAACTTCAAGAGACAGAAAATGAGAGAGATCTAGGAGTAAACATACTGGCAGATTTGTCTCCAGAAATACATATAAATGGCATAGTAAGGGCAGCATATGCATTCTTATCAAATGTAAGGATAGCCTTAAGGCACATGGACAAGGAAATGTTCAGAAATATTTATGTAACCTATGTGAGGCCAAAACTCGAATATGCAGCCCCCTTTTGGAATCCGCACTTGAAAAAGCACATAGCTAAGCTTGAAAAAGTTCAAAGACATGCCACGAAACTGGTGCCAGAAATACGCAATCTCAGTTATGATGAGAGGCTGAGGGAATTAGACTTACCATCACTCGAAGCTAGAAGATTGAGGGGGGATATGGTGACAGTCTTTAAATTCCTTCATGGTTCTGATAGAGTGGATAGGGATCGATATTTTGATATGGCTGGCTCTAGAACTAGAGGTCATAGTTTGAAGCTTGGTAAGAAAACTTCTTTGCAGGATGTAAGGAAATACTTTTTCAGTGTAAGAGTAGTTGATAATTGGAATTGGCTAAGCGAGGAGGTAGTTAATGCTATCTCAATCCATAGCTTTAAGGACAGGTATGATAAGTATCATTAAGTATAAAATGGAACCGATGAGGAGACGGGAAGATACGAGCTTTGGGCTCTTTCCCGTAAACACAATTAGGTAATCGCAATTAGGTAATCACACACACACACACACACACACACACACACACACACACACACACACACACACACACACACACATATATATATATATATATATATATATATATATATATATATATATATATATATATATATATATATATATATATATATATATATATATATATATATATGTACATATGTATATATATGTATATATGTGTGTGTATATATATATATATATATATATATATATATATATATATATATATATATATATATATATATATATATATATATATATATATATATATATATATATATATATATATATATATATGTGTGTGTGTGTGTGTGTGTGTGTGTGTGTGTGTGATTACCTAATTGTGATTACCTAATTGTGTTTACGGGAAAGAGCCCAAAGCTCGTATCTTCCCGTCTCCTCATCGGTTCCATTTTAGACTTAGTGATACTTATTATACATGTCCTTAAAACTATGGATTGAGATAGCATTAACTACCTCCTTGCTTAGCCAATTCCAATTATCAACTACTCTTACACTGAAAAAGTATTTCCTTACATCCTGCAAAGAAGTTTTCTTACCAAGCTTCAAACTATGACCTCTAGTTCTAGAGCCAGCCATAGCAAAATATCCATCCCTATCCACTCTATCATAACCATGAAGGAATTTAAAGACTGTCACCATATCCCCCCTCACTCTTCTAGCTTCCAGTGATGGTAAGTCTAATTCCCTCAGCCTCTCATCATAACTGAGATTGCGTATTTCTGGCACCAGTTTCGTGGCATGTCTTTGAACTTTTTCAAGCTTAGCTATGTGCTTTTTAAGTGCGGATTCCAAAAGGGGGCTGCATATTCGAGTTTTGGCCTCACATAGGATACATAAATATTTCTGAACATTTCCTTGTTCATGTGCCTGAAGGCTACCCTTACATTTGATAAGAATGCATATGCTGCCCTTACTATGCCATTTATATGTATTTCTGGAGACAAATCTGCCAGTATGTTTACTCCTAGATCTCTCTCATTTTCTGTCTCTTGAAGTTGTACTCCAGCCACCGAGTAGTCAAGCTTGGGCCTTCTTGCACTTGTACCCATTCTCATTACCTTACATTTTGAAGTATTGAATTTCATTAGCCACTTTTCTGACCACTCATGCAGATTATTTAGATCCTCCTGAAGTTCTCTACCATTGTTCTCGTTTTTTTCTTTCTTCACAATCTTTGCATCATCTGCAAACATATTCATGAATGAATTTACAGACTCTGGTAGGTCATTTACATATACAAGGAACAAAAGTGGCCCTAAAACTGAACCCTGTGGAACTCCACTACTAACTCTTCTCCATTCAGACACTGAGTGTCTTACTCTAACCCTCTGTTCCCTTCCTTCTAAGTAAGTTTTTATCCATTCCAAAACATTTCCACCTATGCTAGCCATTGAGTGCAGCTTCCTAATAAGTCTCCCATGTGGAACAGTGTCAAACGCTTTCTGGAAGTCTAGGAATATGCAATCTGCCCAGCCCTCTCTTTCCTGTAAGATTTGGCTTACCTCATCATAAAATTCTAATAAGTTTGTTACTGTTGATCTACCTTCTCTGAAGCCATGTTGCCTCACTGACAAAAAGTTGAAGGATTCCAAGTGAAGAGAGATATGTTTCCTTAGTAGTTTCTCCATAACTTTGCAAACTATGCTGGTCAAGGAAACTGGTCTATAGTTCAGAGCCGTATCCCTCCTTCCCTTTTTGAAGATAGGTATCACATTTGCTTGTTTCCAGCATCTTGGAATCTCCCCCGACTCCAGTGACTCCTTAAATATGATACTTAGTGCCACTGATATTGTGTTTGCGCATTTTTTAAGCACATGAGTGGATATGTCATCAGGACCTGTAGCTTTATGAACATCTAAATCCATCAGCGCTTTGCATACCTCTGTGGCTGTAAGGTTGATGTTCTCTAATACTGATCTTGAGCTTCTATCACTGCAATCTGAGGGGGTGGGGTATTTTCTACTGTAAATACTGACGGACACTCCTTGTTCAATTCTTTGCAGATCTCTTCATCCGTCTCAGTGATGCTTCCATCCGCTCTCTTTAGCCTTAAAACCTGTTCTTTTACCTTCAGTTTTCCTCTGATAAAGCTGTGGAAAAGCTTGGGATTTTCTTTAGCCTTCCTGGTGATGTCCCTCTCATAATCTCTCTCTGCCTCTCTCCTTTTACTTAGGTAGTCATTTCTTGCTCTTTTGTAGGTTTGCCAGGCATTTATGTTTTTTCTCCTCCTATACCTTTTCCAGCATTTGTCTCTCCACTCCTTAGCTCTTTTACACCCATTATCGAACCATTTCTCTCTGGCATGAATTACACCTACTTTGGTGACAGGTATGCAGCAATCTACTATCTTCCCATATTTCTCACAAAAGATGTCATACATTTCTTGTACAGATTTGTTGTAAAATAAGGTTCTCCAGTCAATAACTGCAAAAAGCTCATTCATTTTGATGTAATCTCCTTTCGGATAGTTCCTCCTCATGTCCTCAGTGCCTCTACTCTCAGGAAGAATATCTTCAATGATATACTCCATCAACAACACACAGTGGTCACATATATATATATATATATATATATATATATATATATATATATATATATATATATATATATATATATATATATATATATATATATATATATATATATATATATATATATATATATATATATATATATATATATGTAGTGGCATAATGTAATTTCTTTCTTTATTTGGAGTGTTGTAGTGGTATGATATATGTCTTCTTTATTTATATATTAATTTATTTATTAATTGATATATATATATATATATATATATATATATATATATATATATATATATATATATATATATATATATATATATATATATATATATATATATATATATATATATATATATATATATATATATATATATATATATATATATATATATATATATATATATATATATATATATATATATATATATATATATTTTCACTTTATTTATTAATATTTTTGTTGTTGTTGTAAAGTGATCCCTTAATTTTGCTTCTTTTTGTCATAACGAACTGTACACTGTTTTGGTTTCTGTTTTTTATGGCAACACTGACTCTGTATTGCCGCCTTTTCGTCTGTGTGTGATACTTTTGGTCTGTTCACTTTCGATACATAAAGTTGCTTGAAAAGTGATCACTTGTGCCTAATTCAATACCTTAAATGATATTGTGGTAATCTTGATATCTTGTCAGACAGAACTATAAAGTGGTGACCACCGTAGTGACAAGATATGGGAGTGACAAGATATAGGGGTGACAAGATATTTGTAATTGACAAGATAGGCCTAAGTGACAAAAATTTCTTCAGCATCATACCGGTAGGCAAGGCCTAGGTTTCTTTCAGTATTTGTACTCCAAGATAAGCTGTCATAAACAATGCCCAATTCTGATGATGATAAGTCTAGTGCTGTCAAGCACTTAGCAGTGAAAGCCCCTGCATTCATGGACACCTGCGTTTCAGGGTGGTTTTCTATTCTTGAAGCTCAATTTGGCTTAGCTAATGTGAAATCCAGTGAAACAAAATTTTTCCATGTGTTATCTGCCTTGCCCCCTACTGTTGTAGAACGTGTTCCCCAAGACCCTTTAAATAGGAGAGACTATGATATAATTAAAGCATACCTCACAAATCTTTTTGAACAGACCAAGCCTGAACTTTTTAATGATTTGATAAGTAATACAGTAATGCATGGCAAGCCTTCAGGTTATTTAGAAGAAATTCACAGAACTGCTTCTAAATTAGGAGTAACAGATGGCCTAGTGAAACATAAATTCTTGCAAGCAGTTCCCAGTAGTATTTCGGCAGTTTTAGCCTCTCAGCAAAATATGGATTTATCAGCTTTAGGCAACCTTGCAGATGAACTAGTTGTATTTTCTCAAAATAATAATAGGGCTAAACCCATCAATGTTGTTGATCAGTCGTCAGTTTCTCGTCAAGCTAGTACATCCCAGTATGTATCAATTTCCAAGAATCCACCTGTAGGCCTAGGAGTGCTACCGTTCCATCAAAATCAACGTCCAAAAGTTTGTCGTGCCCATTTATATTATGGAACTGGGGCTAAATGGTGCAAGCCGTGGTGCCAATGGCCGAATAAATCTCAAAATATCCAGATGAAGGATTCTTCTAGAGCGCCGTCCCCAGCATCAACGACTAGGTCCTCGTCGCCCGAACGGAATTTTCCTAGTTCGGAAAACCAATAAAGCAGACAGAAGAGAAAATTGTAGCTACAGCCACTTCTGTTCTGCCACTTCTACAGGTTGTAGCCAAAATTGGTTGTAGTGACATGGTCTTCACTGTGGATACAGGAGCTGCAGTCTCCATTATCCCAGATAAGTATGTTTCAAAAATTTTATTAAGGCCAACAGCAGTTAATATTTCTACGGCCACTGGTGAGTCAATAAAAGTTTATGGTGAAATTATTCTTGACCTTGATATTCGGCAGTTGCGCCGTCGATTTAAGTGGACATTTGTTGTTGCAGATGTATGTACACCTTTATTAGATAATGATTTTCTTTGCAATTTTGGATTGTTTATTGATTGTAAGAATAAAACTTTACATGACAATATAACACAATGTTCTGTAAAAGGTGATATTGCAAATCATAATGTTTCTTATGTGATTAATAATTTGAACTATTTACCTGATTCTGTACAACAGTTGTTCCAAGATTTTCCCTCACTCTTGTCCTGTGTTAAGCCTCTTACAGCTAATAATTCTTTCAAGAATTCTAATGTTTTTCATTATATAGATACAGGGAGTTCTCCTCCGACATTTGCTAGATGTCGTCCGTTGGCTCCAGACAAATATTCTGCTGCCAAGGAAGCATTTAAACAGTTGTAGGATATGGGTATTGTACAACCCTCTAAATCACCTTGGGCTTCACCCATTCATTTAGTTCCTAAACCTAAGCCAGGAGAGTGGAGAGTATGTGGTGATTTTAGGCAACTTAATACTTTGACCAAGCCAGATAAATATCCTTTACCACATATTAGTAGTGTGTCATTAAAGCTTTACAAGAAAAAGATATTCAGTAAAATTGATTTGTTAAAAGCCTATCACCAGATCCCTATGAATCCTTCAGATGTTGAAAAGACAGCAGTAACCACACCCTTTGGGCTATATGAATATTTATATATGCCTTATGGTCTTCGGAATGCCCCTGCCACTTTTCAGCGTTTGATGGACAATTTATTTAGAAACCTTGATTTTGTATTTATTTACCTGGATGATATTCTGATATTTTCAGAGAATACAGAAGAGCACAAGAAACATTTGTCTATAGTATTTGAAATCCTAAGCTCTAATAATCATAAAATTTCTATTGATAAATGTGAATTCTTTAAAAATGAAATAGAATATTTAGGATATTTGATCACTGCTAATGGTTTAAAACCTGGTTCTCATAAACAGACAGATATTGTTAATTTTCCTAAGCCAGCAGATTCTGCTGCTTTACGTAGGTTTATAGGAATGCTCAATTACTATAGGCAAATGGTACCGCATTTTGCTGATGTTGTATATCCTTTGACCGAATTAATTAGATTACAACCTAAATCTAAAGAACTAGTATGGAATTCGGAAGCAGAATCTGCCTTTGTAAGCGCTAAAGAGTCACTTAACAATGCTTGTACCATTGCATATTTCACTAGTAAGTGCAATTCTCCACTGCATCTGGTGACTGATTGTTCCCAAGTGGCAGCTGGAGCTGCGTTACACCAAATTCAGGATGGTAAATTTGTCCCTATTGAATTCTTTTCAAAGAAATTATCAGAAACTCAGAGGTGTTATTCTACTTTTGACTGAGAACAGCTTGCTGCGTATCTGGCTGTACTGAAATTTAAACATGTAATTGAAGGACGTGAAACCGTTTTATTTACTGATCATAAACCCCTTGTTTTTGCATTTAAGAATCCTCATACAGCCAAGTCAGATAGACAGCAACGATATTGGTCTTTAATTAGCGAGTATATATCAGATGTTGTACATATCAAGGGTGCAGGCAATGTTGTAGCAGATTGTCTTTCCAGACCATTACCTGTATCTTCTGTCTCAGTGGACTTACATGATTTAACCAGTATAGCTGAGAGCCAATCCACTGACACAGAAATTCTTAATTACAAAGAGAGATTGAAAATTTTCAAAATTCAGAATCATGACTTATATTGTGACGTGTCAACACCCCATCCAAGACCATTTCTTCCCTTAGCCTGTCGTAAATCAGTATTTCAACTTATGCATAACATTTCACATCCAGGAGTCAAAGGTACGTTGCGCCTTATCAAAGCTAGGTACTTTTGGCCTAATATGGATCGAGATATTCGAAGTTGGACTAAAGAGTGTACTTCTTGTCAGCAAGTTAAAGTGCACCGCCATACCCGTGCTCCTATTACAAATTTTACAGCACCTTTTGGGAGATTTGAATTTGTACATTTAGATATTGTTGGTCCTCTCCCTCCTAGTAAAGTCCCTGGTCAGTCTTTTACAGCACCAGAACAATACGTTCTTACCTGTATTGACAGATCTACTAGATGGTTAGAAGCCATCCCCATCACAGATATTTCTGCTACCACTGTTGCTTTTGCTTTTATTAAAGGTTGGGTATCTCGTTTTGGAGTGCCATTATATGTTTTTACTGATAGAGGTGCTCAGTTTGAATCTGCATTATTTCAGCAACTTTCCTCTATAATTGGATTTCATAGACTGCGTACCACTTCATATCACCCTCAATCCAATGGCATGGTTGAAAGATCACATAGAGTATTGAAAGTATCTCTGATGGCGCGTAAAGATGATTGGCTTGCTTCTTTACCAATAGTACTTTTAGGTTTAAGATGTCTCCCCACAGAGTCTGGAGTTTCTCCATTTACTTTGGTAACAGGAAGTATGCTACTTAGTCCTAAAATCATGGTAACAAATGAAATTCCTTCTTTTGCACAACAAAAAGAAATTGTCACTGAATTTGTATCTCGAATGCGTGAATTAGATTTTTCTGAATCCTCTTATGGATACCTTCATTCATCCTCTGTTAAACCATATGTTCCAAAAGATCTTGAATCATGTACACATGTTTGGGTTAGAGTGGATCGTGTACGTCGCCCTTTAGAGGCTCCCTACTTTGGTCCACTTGAGGTTGTGGAACGTGGTGATAAATATTTTATTCTACGTCAGATTTCTGGAAATTTAACTACTGTATCTGTAGATAGATTGAAACCTGCCTCAATACCAAAAACTATCAGTTCTAATGAGTCAGAACCTACTGTAAATAATGATTCTGTGCCAGAGGCTGTCAATTCTGATGTGATTGAACCAAGTGTAAATAATGATTTTTCTGATTCTAATTTCGCAAATGACACAGATTCTGATACATTAATTCCTAGTAGTGCATCTATTCCTGAAAATATTGATAATGAAGATGTTATTGAAGAGAAAATACCTCAATCTGTTGTTACGAAATCTCGTCGAGTTAGATTTAATCGTAACCCTGATTATGTATATTATTAATTTGTATTTTTGTATTTATTTTTCCACATATATATTATATATCTATATTTTCTATTATAAGTGTTAAAAACTAATGTACTCCTGTACTGGCAGGGGAGTGTTGTAGTGGCATAGTGTATTTTCTTTCTTTATTTGGAGTGTTGTAGTGGTATGATATATGTCTTCTTTATTTATATATTAATTTATTTATTAATTGATATATATATATTTTTTCACTTTATTTATTAATATTTTTGTTGTTGTTGTAAAGTGATCCCTTAATTTTGCTTCTTTTTGTCATAACGAACTGTACATTGTCTTGGTTTCTGTTTTTTATGGCAACACTGACTCTGTATTGCCGCCTTTTCGTCTGTGTGTGATACTTTTGGTCTGTTCATTTTCGATACATAAAGTTGCTTGAAAAGTGATCACTTGTGCCTAATTCAATACCTTAAATGATATTGTGGTAATCTTGATATCTTGTCAGACAGAACTATATATATATATATATATATATATATATATATATATATATATATATATATATATATATATATATATATATATATATATATATATATATATATATATATATATATATATATATATATATATATATATATATATATATATATATATATAATTACTATTATTAAGATTATTTTGTTAATATAATTTAGCCAAGTATGGACTTTAATTCCTTTTGCGGCCTGTTTGTGGGGATTACTGACTAACCCCGGCGGGCATTTAAGATTGTTATCTATTTATCCCATAATCAAGACTCCCGGGAGGCTCTTTTGTCTCCTTCTTTTCAAGTTTTCTTCTGTTTTGCTAGTTGTATCTCTTGCCATTGTACTTTGAGAAGGTGACCAGCTCAGGTGACGAAATTAATAAGTACTTTATTTATATATATTTTCGTTGTTTTATTTAATGGGCTTTCCTTCCATATATATATATATATATATATATATATATATATATATATATATATATATATATATATATATATATATATATATATATATATATATATATATATATATATATATATATATATATATATACAGTGTTCCCCCGCTGCATCGCGTTTCTTGGTTTGCGTTCTCACTGTATCACGGTTTTTTTTTTTTATAAAATATTATTTTAAATTTTATGGATATACGCAAAAATATTAGAATATTGAAAAAAAATATCATTATTTAATTGAAAAAAAAATTTGTTTCCCAGCCTACGAATAATAAAACAGCAAAAAATAGTAAAAAACATAAATTTAGATATACATAAGTACAGTATAACTCACAGTATTGCATCATGCGAAATAGTGTCCGATAGCGTACAATGTACTGGGGTCGCTGCTACGTGAGCTAGCGTATATATTCATATTTCCAGTAGTTTCATGATTTTATTGATATAAAAACGTATTTCTTAGCCTAAGAATAATAAAACAGTAAAAAATAGTAAACAGTACTGTACCACGTAAAATACGATACCGGTATCAGTGTTTCGCAAAACGCAAAGGCTCTCACCTATGTGACCTAGTGAATATTAAAAGTTTCATTATTTTATTGAAAAAAACAAGTATTTCCTAGCCTAAGAATAATAAAACTGTAAAAAATAGTAAACAGTATTGCACCACGTAAAATACGATACCGGTATCAGTGTTTCGGAAAACGCAAAGGCTTTCACCTCCGTGACCTAGTGAAAATTAAAATTTTCATTATTTAATTGATAAAACAAGAATTTCCTAGCCTAAGAATAATAAAACAGTAAAAAATAGTAATCAGTACTGCACCACGTAAAATACGATACCGGTATCAGTGTTTCGGGAAACGCAAAGGCTCTTACCTACGTGACCTAGTGAATATTAAAATTTTCATTATTTTATTGATAAAACAAATATTTCCTAGCCTAAGAATAATAAAACAGCAAAAAATAGTAAAAAACATAAATACAGTACTAACAGTATTGCACCATGAAAAATACTATACCGGTATCACGTTTCGGAAAACGCATAGGCTCTCACCTACGTGACCTAGTGAATATTAAAATTTTCATTATTTTATTGATAAAACAAATATTTCCTAGTCTAAGAATAATAAAACAGTAAAAAATAATAAAAAACATAAAGTACTAACAGTACTGCACCATGTAAAATACGATACCGCTATCAGCGTTTCGGAAAACGAAAAGGCTCTCACCTACGTGAGATAGTTCATGGAATGCTAGTGGCTGAAAGGTCGGTAGACGACGAATCACAGAATTGTTTTTCAATATATTCTGCATCATGCATGGGGTCTGATTGGCTTTTTCATTGCAGTTTGCTCTTCCCTCCAATTTCCAATGTGCCACCTCACTCGCTCAATCTAACTCACGTATGCGCCATTCTCGTTGTGCTTATTAATATGTTTTGCTTGTGATTGTGTTTTCACGCGTAATTTAACCTTTGCAATGCCTCACAAACGTCCTTCACCTTCTAAGGCTTCTTGTAGTGAGCCTAAGTGGCAAAGGAAAATGTTAACCATTGTAGATAAAGTGAAACTCTTAGATATGTTGAAAGAAGGAAAAAGGTTTGTGGATGTCGGCCGCTATTTTGGCCTCAATGAATCTACTGTGCCCTACATCAAAAAGGACGAGGCAAAGAAATAATTCCTCCAGGGTCAAGAAAGATGATCATAAGCTCATTAGCGGTAAGTTTACCTATCACGTACATATGTATGTCACGTCATCATCACCTCATTCACCGTAATTTTATCTATCACTTTCATAAAAATTTACGTTGCTTGCTGTTATTTATAATGTAAAGGGTGTTTTTTTAACAGTGCAGGGAGGGTTTATACAGTACGTAAACGTAAAAAATAATTGTAAAATACCTATGTATGTCACTTCATCATCACCTCATTCACCGTAATTTTATCTATCACATTCATAAAAATTTACGTTGCTTGCTGTTATTTATAATGTAAAGGGTGTTTTTTAACAGTGCAGGGAGGGTTTATACAGTACGTAAACGTAAAAATAATTGTAAAATACCTATGTATGTCACGTCATCATCACATTCACGGTAAGTTTTCCTATCACTTTCAGAAAAATTTACGTTGCTTGTTGTTATTTATAAGGTAAAGGGTGTTTTTTTAACAGTGCAGGGAGGGTTTACACAGTACGTAAATGTAAAATTAATTGTAAAATACCAATGTACATGAGTATGTCATGTAATTACCACTTCATTCACCGTAATTTTATCTATCACTTTCATATGAATTTATGTTGCATGCTGTTATTTATGAAGTAAAGGGTGGTATGTTAACAGCACAGGGAGGGTTTATACAGTGTAAACGTAAAATTATATTAAAATATCTATGTACATATAGGCTGATCCTACTCCGCGGTTTTCCTGTCTCACGCCGGGTCCCAGAGCCGAACTACCGCAATAAGGGGGGGAACACTGTGTGTGTGTGTATATATATATATATATATATATATATATATATATATATATATATATATATATATATATATATATATATATATAAAGTGTTGCCTCACTTATCGCGGTAGTTTGGTTTCGGGACCCGGCGCGAACCCGGAAATCCGTGGTGTAGAGATCAGCCTATATGTACATAGATATTTTAATGTATTTTTACGTTTACACTGTATAAACCTTCCCTGTACTGTTAAAAAAACACCCTTTACATTATAAATAACAGCAAGCAACGTAATTTTTTTATGAAAGTGATAGGAAAACTTACCATGAATGAGGTGATGATGACTTGACATTAATAGGTTCCATATTTTACAATAATTTTTACGTTTACGTAAAATAGCGGCCGACATCCACAAACTTTTTTCCTTCTTTCAACATATCTAAGAGTTTCACTTTATCTACAATGGTTAACATTTTCCTTTGCCGCTTAGGCTCACTACAAGAAGCCTTAGAATCTGAAGGATGCTTGGGAGGCATTGCAAAGGTTAAAATATGCGAGTAAAAAAATCACAAGTAAAACATATTAATAATAATAAGCACAACATGAATGGCGCACACGAGTGAGGCGAGACAATGGAAGATGGTGGAAGCCTCTGTCCGAAACGCTGATAGCGGTATCGTATTTTACATGTTGCAATACTGTTAGTATTTATGTTTATTACTATTTTTTACTGTTATATTATTCTTAGGCTAAGAAATACGTTTTTTTTATCAATAAAATCATGAAACTACTGGAAATATAAACACATATGCTAGCTCACGTAGCTTCGACCCCAATACATTTTACGCTATCGAACACAAGCAAAACGTGAGTTAAACTGAACGAGTCTTTGTCCAAAACGCTGATAGCGGTATCGTATTTTACATGTTGTAATGCTGTTAGTATTTATGTTTTTTACTAATTTT
Organism: Halocaridina rubra; assembly: GCA_037179515.1. Lineage (NCBI taxonomy): Eukaryota > Metazoa > Arthropoda > Malacostraca > Decapoda > Atyidae > Halocaridina > Halocaridina rubra. The sequence goes on from JAXCGZ010005759.1 coordinate 26,641, forward strand.
TACTGTTTTATTATTCTTAGGCTAATAAATACATTTTTTTTATCAATAAAATCATGAAACTACTGGAAATATAAATATATATGCTAGCTGACATAGCTGCGACCCCAATACGTTGTACGCTATCGAACACTATTTGGTATGATGCAATACTGTGAGTTATACTGTACGTACGTATATCATTCAGTTATTAGTACAATGTATATTAATTTAAAATTCATCTACTTATTTGATGAGTGTACAAAATCTATTGTATTTATTCACTGTAATTTGGACCAAATATTCCTTTTGTAAAGATTATACTGTACTTTTCAAAAGAGGTGGTCAATAAACGTATCTATCTATTTATCTATCTATCTACATTTGTTTTTTACTATTTTTTACTGTTTTATTATTCGTAGGCTGGGAAATAATTTTTTTTATCAATTAGATAATGAAATATGTTTTTTCAATAAAAAAAAATGAAAATACTGAATTTCTTTTTTAATATTTTAATATTTTTGCATATGCCCATGAAATAAAATAATAATTTATCCAAAATAAAACCGCGATAGAGTGAGAAAGCGAACTAAGAAGCGCGAATAACTGGGTTAACACTGTATATATATATAAAAACAGTAATCCCTCGCTATTTCGCGGTTCACCTATCGCGAATTCAGTGCATCGCAAATTTATTTTTGAAAAAAAGAAAAAAATTATTAAAGATTATTGTGACACCAGGACAGGCCAAAAAATTATAAAATGAAAGAGCTTTTATCAGGCTGTAAAGAGAAACAGAGATGGAGAGTGTAATGACCTGTCAGATGTGAAGGGATTATAAAAGATGTGTAATGAATATCCAGTTCTCTGCTGGGGTTTAATATACCTCTGCATTACTTTCATGATGTCTATTTCAATAATTCTCCTTAGATCTTATTATTATTATTGTTATTATTATTATTATTATTATTATTATTATTATTATTATTATTATTATTATTATTATTATTATTATTGAAGACAATAATTTTCCTTTGATGATGATTGTGGAGATTATTATCATCATCATCATTATTATTATTATTTTATTATTATTATTATTATTATTATTATTATTATTATTATTATTATTATTATTATTATTATTGTAATTATTATTATTATTATTATTATTATTATTATTATTATTATTATTATTATTATTATTATTATTATTATTATTAAGGGCTCATCATTGTTTGTACATCTGTTGGTTTATTTACTTTAATAGCTGTGTACAGTGCCCCTCCCTAATTGGCTAGGACAAAGAGTGTGTGGGGGGTTGGGTAGAAGAGAGAGAGAGAGAGAGAGAGAAACATCTTTAATTAACTCTGGCTCATTCAACCAAAACTACATTATTTATTGTAAAAATAATGGTTTAATTACAAATTCGTAATAATAATAATAATAATAATAATAATAATAATAATAATAATAATAATAATAATAATAATAATAATAATAATAATAATAATAAACTCCACAATCATCATCAAAGGAAAATTATTGTTGCCAATAATAATAATAATAATAATAATAATAATAATAATAATAATAATAATAATAATAAGATCTAAGGAGAATTTTTGGAATAGACCTCATGAAAGTAATGCAGAGGTATATTAAAACTCAGCAGAGAATTGGATATTCATTACACATCTTTTATAGTCCCTTCACATCTGACAGGTCATTACACTCTTAATCTCTGTTTCTCTTTACAGCCTGATAAAGGTTGTTTTATTTCATTATTTATTGGCCCGTCCTGGTGTCAAAATCATCTTAAAAAAAAAAAAAATTAAGGCATTCCTGCTTCGCGGAAATTCACCTATCGCGGCCGGTCCTGGAACCGAACCCCCGCGATAAACGAGGGGTTACTGTATATATATATATATATATATATATATATATATATATATATATATATATATACAGTGATCCCTCGTTTATCGCGGGGGTTAGGTTCCGGGACCGACCGCGATAGGTGAATTTCCGCGAAGTAGGATCACCCTATATGTACATAGGTATTTTACATTTATTTTTATCTTTACTTCATAAACCCTCCCAGTACTGTTAAAAAACCACCCTTAATTTATTAATAACAGCGTGCAAGCATAAATTTAAATTTTTTGTATATGAAAGTGATAGGTAAACTTATGTGAAAGAACCATATTATCATCATGTTCTTGTTAGAGTTGTTGGAGCGCTGTCACGTGCTCATACAGGGCTGCTAGATGGTCGAGGGTAAGGCCAGGGTCTTCGAATACCTCGTGGCTCAGTTACGAAGTGAATTGAATATACAGTACGTAAGAAAAATCTAGATCATTATGAAAAATATTGAAGTGGAGAGGCCAAGTATCCTATCAGTGATATTTTGAAATACAATAGTACTATGTACTTTGTACAAACTGGTCTCAATTCATGTCAGTGTTCAGAAACCAATTGTGTTCCTTCTCCTATGATGGAGGTGGATGGCATTGAAAACTGTCAAAATGAAATTAGTGCTCCCCCAGTAGAGGAAATCTCTTAAATCACACATTAAAAAAATATGCAGAAACCGTTTGAATTAAAGAGGAGTCTGTTGAGGCAAAAGGAAATGCTACTGATGCTCCCCCAGTAGAGGAAATCTTTTAAATAACACGTTAAAGAAGATATGCAGAAGCCGCTTGAATTAAAGAGGAGTCTGTTGAGGCAAAGGAAATGATACTGATGCTCCTCCAGTAGAGGAAATCTTGTAAATCACACGTTAAAGAACATCTGCAGAAGCCGCTTGAAATTAAAGAGTCTGTTAAGGCCAAGGAAATGATACTGATGCTCCCCCAGTAGAAGAAATCTCTTGTAAATTACACGTTAAAGAAGATCTGCAAGAGCCGCTTGAAATTAAAATGGGGCCTGTTGAGGCATAGGAGACTGTTATCGAAAGAACCCAACTCCTGAAGCATAACATATTAATAAGCATAACGCGAACTGCGCACATGTGAGGCGGGACAATGGAAGATGGTGGGAGAACCAAACTTCAATCAAAACGCCAATAAGACCCCGTGATACAGAACATACAGAAAAACAATTCTGTGAATCTTCGTCTCCCACCCTGTCAGCCAATAGCATTCCATGAACTATCTCACGTAGGTGCGAGCCTTTGTGTTTTCCAAGACACCAATACAGTGTACGCTATCGGACAGTATTCCACATGGTGCAATACTGTGAGTGTATATGTTTAAATTTGTTTTCTACTATTTTTTACTGTTTTATTGCTCTTAGGCTAGGAAATACTTATTTCATCAATAAAATAATGAAAATTTCAATATGTACTAGCTCACGTAGGTGAGACCCTATTAGTTTTCTGAAACGCTGATACCGGTATCTTATTTTACATGGTGTAATACTGTGATTATGTTTTTTTTTATTATTTTATTATTCTTAGGCTAAGAAATACATATTTTATATCAATAAAATAATGAAGCTACTGGAATTTTAATAAATGCCAGCTCACGTAGGTTTTCCGAAACGCTGATACCGGTATCATACTTTCTATGGTGCAGAGTTACATGTTAAAATTTATGTTTTTTTTACTATTTCTTACTGTTTTATCATTCTTAGGCTTGGAAATACATTTTTGTATCAATGAAGTAATGAAAATTTTTTTCAGTAAAATAATGAAAATACTGGAAATTTTTATTTCTTAAAATTTTAATATTTTTGCATATACCCAGAAAAAAAAATCACCCCCCCCCAAAAAAAAAACGCGATACAGTGAATCCGCGACAGGTGAACCGCGATATAGTGAGGGATCACTGTATATATATATATATATATATATATATATATATATATATATATATATATATATATATATATATATATATATATATAATATATATATATATATATATATATATATATATATATATATATATATATATATATATATATATATATATATATATATATATATATATATATATATATATATATATATATATATATATATATATATATATATATATATATATATATATATATATATATATATATATATATATATATATATATATATATATATATATATATATATATATATATATATATATATATATATATATATATATATATATATAGACAGATAGATAGATAGATAGACATATAAATAAACATATAAATAAATAAAAAAATTTTAATAACTAGAGAGAGAGTCATAAATCATTATTGCACTAGTATAACAAGGACTTATGTGAAAGTCACACCAATAAGGGTGAAAATCCCAGTCAAAAAGTCGTTATGGCTCAGCACTGTGATCACCGCCACCACACACCTGGTGTCCACTGTATATAGAGTGAGTTAATTTGTTTATTTTTTTGTTTTGTTTATCTGTGATTACCTAATTGTGTTTACGGGAAAGAGCCCAAAGCTCGTATCTTCCCGTCTCCTGATCGGTTCCATTTTATACTTAGTGATACTTATCATACCTGTCCTTAAAACTATGGATTGAGATAGCATTAACTACCTCCTCGCTTAGCGAATTCCAATTATCAACTACTCTTACACTGAAAAAGTATTTCCTTACATCCTGCAAAGAAGTTTTCTTACGAAGCTTCAAACTATGACCTCTAGTTCTAGAGCCAGCCATATCAAAATATCCATCCCTATCCACTCTATCATAACCATGAAGGAATTTAAAGACTGTCACCATATCCCCCCTCACTCTTCTAGCTTCGAGTGGTGGTAAGTCTAATTCCCTCAGCCTCTCATCATAACTGAGATTGCGTATTTCTGGCACCAGTTTCGTGGCATGTCTTTGAACTTTTTCAAGCTTAGCTATGTGCTTTTTCAAGTGCGGATTCCAAAAGGGGGCTGCATATTTGAGTTTTGGCCTCACATAGGTTACATAAATATTTCTGAACATTTCCTTGTCCATGTGCCTGAAGGCTACCCTTACATTTGATAAGAATGCATATGCTGCCCTTACTATGCCATTTATATGTATTTCTGGAGACAAATCTGCCAGTATGTTTACTCCTAGATCTCTCTCATTTTCTGTCTCCTGAAGTTGTACTCCAGCCACCGAGTAGTCAAGCTTGGGCCTTCTTGCACTTGTACCCATTCTCATTACCTTACATTTTGAAGTATTGAATTTCATTAGCCACTTTTCTGACCACTCATGCAGATTATTTAGATCCTCCTGAAGTTCTCTACCATTGTTCTCGTTTTTTACTTTCTTCACAATCTTTGCATCATCTGCAAACATATATATCTTTATTACTGTACTTGTTTATTTTTAGCTTACATACGTATTTCAGCTTGGATATGTACTTGTAAAATATGCTTTACTTAGCTTTTTCCTTGGTTTAGTGTGCTTATACACGCTTGTGGAATATATCTATGTAAATTAACATTATTCCCTATGAAAATAAACTATTTGAAGTACACGAAATTTGAATTACACGAGTCTTTTGAGAACCTATCCTCATCGGGACTTGAACCTAGGACACATAATTACAGTTGGTAGCACCTTGGCACAGTAATTATGTGTCCTAGCTTCAAGTTCCGGTCTGGGTAAAAATGATTCATATATATATATATATAATATATATATATATATATATATATATATATATATATATATATATATATATATATATATATATATATATATATATATATATATATATATATATATATATATATATATATATATATATATATATATATATATATATATATATATATATATATATATATATATATATATATATATATATATATATATATATATATATATATATATATATATATATACATTAATCCCTCGCTATATCACGGTTCACCTTCCACGCATTCAGTGCATCGCGGGTTTTTATGGCAAGCATATGTATTTTATATTGCAGATTTTACGGGTATATTGCATGTTTTTATGGCAAGCAAATGTATTTTATATCGCAGATTTTCTGGGTATATCGCGGGAATCCACGATATGTGGATATATTAAAATTCCCAGTATTTTCATTATTATATTGATAAAAAAAGTATTTCCTACCCTAAGAATAATAAAACAGTAAAAAATAGTAAAAAAACATAAATTTAAACTTGTAACTCACAGTATTGCACCATATAAAATGCGATACCGGTACGGTATGTACTGCATAGATATCTGCGTCTTGGAAAACACAAAAGTTTGCACCTTTGTGAGATAGTACACGGGATGATATTGGCTGATTGGTGGGAGATGACTAATCACAGAATTGCGTTCTGTGTCCTGGGGTCTGATTGGCCTTTTGTTTGAAAACGTCATCATCACCCTCATCGTCACTATTACTGTACCCCTCTCTGCTCTTACATGTTAGTCTCGTAAAGTTAATGTATTATCATTATTGTTATAATAAATATAATGTGTTATTATAATAAGTATTATTTTTGCACAGTACGTATAGTTTATTCACGGTAAACTTGCCTATCACGCTCATATAGCTTTACGCTTGCGAGCCATTATTTATGGTAAACTTACCTGTCACTCTCATATAACTTTATGCTTGCATTCTGTTATTTATAAAGTAAACGGTGAGTTGTTAACAGTGCAGGTAGGATTTATAAAGGTAAATATAAACATAAAATAATAAATATGGTGCTGCTACTTCGCGGATTTTCAACTATCGCGGGTGGTCTTGGAATGCAACACCCGCAATAAACGAGGGATTGCTGCATATATATATATATATATATATATATATATATATATATATATATATATATATATATATATATATATATATATATATATATATATATATATATATATATATATATATATAGTTTGCTTTTTATGTGTTTATTATCCATGAAATTGGAATAACGCCCCTAAAAAATAATAGTAAAAAAATACGAAATTTGCAAATAACGCCCATGGAAAAATATTTGAAATTTTTTTTTTCCATTTTAGTAAATAATCGACTGCCTCGGAGGCACTCTTCCGCCATGCTCCTCCTTTTCAACTGCTTAATGCGATCGCATATTATGAAGATAATGGAAAAAAAGCATTAATAACAAACAGAAAACAAACTTACGATATAATTTTGTCAGAGAAATAGCGTGCGAGGGTGCATCAGCTGATACGGAGGCGGCAAAACGTTTGCATATAGAGGTTCATTTTCACGCATCCTCCTCCTCTTCTACTGCTTAATGCGATCGGATATTATGAAGAGAATTTAAAAAAAGCATTAAGAATGAACAGAAAACAAATTTGCATTATAATATCGTCAGGGAAATAGCGTGCGATGGTGCATCAGCTGATACGGAGGCGGCAAAACGTTTGCAGATAGAGGTTCATTCTCTTGCATCCTCCTCCTCTTCTACCACTAAATGCTATTGGATATTATGAAGAGAATTGAAAAAAAGCATTAAGAACAAACAGCAAACAAACTTGCGATATAATATTGTCAGGGAAATAGCATGCGAGGGTGCATCAGCTGATACGGAGGTGGCAAAACGCTTGCAGATAAAGGTTCATTCTCACGCATCCTCCTCCTCTTCTACCGCTTAATGCGATCGGATACTATGAAGAGAATGGAAAAAAGCATTAAGAACAAACAGCAAACAAACTTGCAATATAGCATCATCAGGGAAATAGCGTGCGAGGGTGCATCAGCTGATGCGGAGGCGGCAAAACGTTTGCAGATAGAGGTTCGATCTCCTGCATCCTCCTCCTCTTCTACCGCTTAATGCGATTGGATATTATGAAGAGAATGGAAAAAAATTGCATCCTCGTGCTCACTGCCACCATGCACGTCCCAGTGTATGCCTGTTGCCCACCTCAGAGTGCATTAATTTGTTTACTGTTCAGTAAATCTGTATATCTTTTATACTGTACACTAATTGCATGTTCATATAAATAACTACAGGTCTTTCTGCTTTGTAATGTACTTATAAAATATGTTTTACTTATCTTACATATTTGGTATAGTGTGTCTATGTACTGTTTTGGAACGTATCCATGCCCATTATCATTGTTTCTTATGGAAAATGACTTGTTACATTTCGCGAAAATTACAATACGCGGCACTTCCATATCTTCACGTTATTCTAAGAACTAGGTGTATATATATATATATATATATATATATATATATATATATATATATATATATATATATATATATATATATATATATATATATATATATATATATATATATATATATATATATATATATATATATATAATAGTAGAGCATCAGAGAGGAATTCTGAGCTATGAAATATATATATAATATATATATATATATATATATATATATATATATATATATATATATATATATATATATATATATATATATATATATATATATATATATATATATATATATATATATGTAATTGGCCATGAGACAAGCTGCCCGTTGAAATACTACGACTGAAGGTATTACGGATTCAACCAGGACTGGTCCAGACAGCTCTGGGTTGAGTCTTCCTTCAGGTACGGTTTATTCCTTATGCCTACATCTACACTGCATATTCTGCCATATTTATTACACATCTCTTGCTATCTCATTACATTTGACAAGTCACAACACTTCCCATATTTAATTTTTGCTCTCTTTTTCCTCATTTTTGCTTTATTTATGGAAGGTCCACAGCTTATGGCCCCTTATACAATACCCAACATGGAGGGGTGCTAAGAATCTCCAGGGATCTTATTGACTCCACTACTCGTGTAAGGGTAGGCACAATCACACTTGGTTGTAGTAATGGTTCTGCCCTTAACCTGCATCATTAACACTCTTACTGCAAGGCTTATGGATCTTTAATCTCCTGACTTTGAAGTTCTCTGACTGAAAATATATCTCTCAGCTACCAATTAATTCCTCTGCTTCTGCTACTGTTCTCCAAACAGTGCCTTTCTTTGAATATATGTCCTCTTACTATGAGTCCTTGCTATCTTCTCATTCACATGCCAAAGTTCTCTATATTGGAGACTCAATGTACACCACAGTGAGTGGCTTAATTCTTCTCACACTGATGTAGGAGGAAGTGAGGCCCTTGCTTTCTCTATTACTCACGATCTGGAGAAAATTATCAAACATCCTAATTGGGTTCTCGATCGACACTAACATGCAGCCAACACTCTTGACCTATTTCTTACTTCTAACTTTTCACACTACTCTTCTTCTGTAATTTTCCCTATTGGTTAATATGACCACTCTGTGATCTCAATCTCTTCCATTTTCGCTCCCCCTTCATCAGTTCCTCCTACTCAGTGATGCCTTTGGGACTTTGAGCATACCCAATGTGAAGATTTGCATAACTTCCTCTTTTAATTCCCATGTGATGACCACTGCTTTCGGTTCTGCAACCCTGATAAGGTAACCCTGAAATTTGCCGAGATCATAACCTTGGAAATGGAGGTGTATATCCCCTCTTTTATGAAAAATATTTCTCCCCCTAATTCTTGGTTTGACCATGCCTGTCCCATGGCTATTCAGGTCAAGGATCGGGCACATCGGTGGTAGCAACCCTCTCATTCTGATGTAACTCGCTCTGCTTTTATTGTAGCTAGGAATCGCTGTACTGCTCAAATTTGAAGGTCTAAGGCTTCCTTTATAAGAAGGAAAGTTCGTGACCTTAACTCCTCTCCCACTGACAAATATTTCTGGTCCTTAGCCAAAGACCCTCTCCAAAAACTTCTGTAACTCAATCTTGTACCCTCTCATTTGTTTCATGGTTCTATAGCTTGCTCTCCCACTGACAAAGCCACTCTCTTTAGGTATTATTTTTCTGCCACCTCTTCTGTAAACAATTCCAGTGCACATGTCACCCTATGCCCTCCCTTATCCTTTCTTCATGCAAAGATCATAAGATTTTTTGCTCCCTAGAGACGAACAAGGCATCTGGTCACAATGGTATCCCTGCAAGGTTCCTTAAGCAGTTTGCAGATGAACTGGCTCCCGCATGTGCTTTGCAGTCTTTTTTACCTCATTCTCTCAACCTGTATCTATCCTTCATTGTGGAAGCATGCTCTAGTCATGCAACCTGTTCATAAGAAGGGTGACTGTTCAATTCCTTCAAACTTGCGACCTATTGCTAAAGTGTTTGAACGTCTTGAATCTAATTCACTTATCTCCAATCATCAGTATGGCTTCCACAAGGCAAGATCCACTGGTGACCTCCTGTCCTATCTTACTCATGTATGATCATCTTCTCTGAGAAACAATGGGGAATCCTTTGTCATCGCCCTTGATATATCTAAGGCTTTTGACAGAGTTTGGCACAAGGCCCTGTTGGCCAAACTCTCTACTTATGGCTTTACCCTTTCTCTCTGTTCTCTGATTTCCAGTTTTCTCTCTGACCATTTTATATCTGTGGTTGTTGACGGTGCAACACCTAGCCCATTCGCTGTTACCAGTGGTGTTTCACAGAGCTCTGTTCTTTCTCCTTCAGTCCTCATCTTCCTCTCCTCTTTACACCTTTGCCGACGATTCTACCCCTCAATTGCCTTTGCCTTTTCTTCACAACTTTCATCTGCTACTCCTCGTCGGTCTCATATCACTCCCTCTTCCACTCTCAACTCTGATTTGCAGAGGGTATCTGAGTTAAATTTAATGCCTCCACGACAGAGTTTCTGGCTATCTCTTTATCTTTTTTTCCTCTAGATAGCTCCATTGTCTTCAAAACTAACAGAATATTCTATCAACATATTAGGAATCCATATAGCCTCTAACTTGTCTTGGAGGAATCACATAATCCAAATTTCTAAATATGCATCCAAAAAATTGGGGGTTCTATTTCGTTTTTCGTCATTACTTTAAATCTTTACAGATACTTAAAATCTATAGAGGTCTTATCTGTTTCTGCTTAGAATACTGCTCACACATCTGGGCTGCTTCTTCTAATACTTAACTTCTTGATTAGGTTGAATCTAAGGCAGTCAGACACATTAATAGCCCATCTCTTACTTCTGATCTGGATTCTCTTTCTCTTGGCTATAAGGTATCATCCCTTTCTCTTTTGTATTGCTACTACTTCCATCGCTTCTCTGATGAGTTGGCGAGTTGCATCCCTCCCCCACTGTCGAGGCCACATAACACTTGCCAAGTGGCCACATCTTCCAGGTACTGTGAGGAGATTTGTAGCTCACAGATGTGTTGGTGCAACGACTGCTTCTTCCCATCTATCTTCAAACTATGGAACTCTATATATATATATATATATATATATATATGTATGTATGTATGTATGTATGTATGTATGTATGTATGTATGTATGTATGTATGTATGTATGTATGTATGTATGTATGTATGTACGTACGTACGTACGTACGTACGTACGTACGTACGTACGTACGTACGTACGTACCTACCTACCTACCTACCTACCTACCTACCTACCTACCTACCTACCTACCTACCTACCTACCTACCTACCTACCTACCTACCTACCTACCTACCTACCTACCTACCTACCTACCTACCTACCTACCTACCTACCTACCTACCTACCTACCTACCTACCTACCTACCTACCTACCTACCTACCTACCTACCTACCTACCTACCTACCTACCTACCTACCTACCTACCTACCTACCTACCTACCTACCTACCTACCTACCTACACACACACACACACACACACACACACACACACACACACACACACACACAAAAGTAACCTTTGAGAGAGGGGAGACATGTAGGGAAATATTGTTGAGAAAAAAAAGTCTAAAAGACCTTCAAGAATGCAAAGAAGTGTTCATTAGACGATACAGAACACAGGAAGAGATGGGAAAGATAAAAAACTTGTTGCAAGAGGCAAGAAGGTTAAATGATGAAAGAAATGAAGAGAAGAAAAATTTTCGTTACAGAATACTTCCAGACAAAGGGGAGATAAAGAAGATAATGACAGAAGATCAGGGGATGGGGCCTCATTAAGATTGTTATACACAAATGCTGATGGATTAGCTGGTAAGGCAGTAGAATTAAAAGATAGGATTCACAACAGTAAGGCAGATATAGTAGCAATTACAGAGAGTAAGTTGAGTGAGGACATAAACAGTGTCACAGTTTTTCCTAAGGGTTTCAGAATACTAAGGGTCGAAAGATCTGAGAGGACTGGTGGAGGGATAGCACTGCTCATAAGTGAGAGGATTCAAGTTGAAGAAATAAACTTGGCTATAGAAAGTGAGTTCAGGGAATTTCTTGTTGCTCGCATAAATACTGGGTCAGAGAGCATTATAATAACTGTTGTATACAACCCACCAAGGAACCAAAATAGGCTTGATATTTATGTGGAAAGTCATATAGGTACGATTGAAGTCATAAACTCAGTTGTTAACATGGCGCGGGAGAAAAAATGTAGGATTTTGATTATGGGAGACTTTAATCATAAAGAGATAGATTGGATAAATCTTGACCCACACAGTGGTGAGGACTCATTTGGGGCAAGATTCCTAGATTGCATACAAGGGAATTTCCTACACCAACATGTAATGGAACCAACAAGAGCCAGGGGTGGGGATGAGCCATCACTACTTGATCTGGTGTTCACAGATAATGTGTTGGATATTGAAAATATTGAGTATGAATCACCAATTGGAAAGAGTGACCACTGTGTGTTGTTGATGGAGTATATCATTGAAGACATCCTTCCTGAGAGTAGAGGCACTGAGGACATGAGGAGGAACTATCCGAAAGGAGATTACATCAAAATGAATGAGCTTTTTGCAGTTATTGACTGGAGAACCTTATTTTACAACAAATCTGTACAAGAAATGTATGACATCTTTTGTGAGAAATATGGGAAGATAGTAGATTGCTGCATACCTGTCACCAAAGTAGGTGTAATTCATGCCAGAGAGAAATGGTTCGATAATGGGTGTAAAAGAGCTAAGGAGTGGAGAGACAAATGCTGGAAAAGGAATAGGAGGAGAAAAAACATAAATGCCTGGCAAACCTACAAAAGAGCAAGAAATGACTACCTAAGTAAAAGGAGAGAGGCAGAGAGAGATTATGAGAGGGACATCACCAGGGAGGCTAAAGAAAATCCCAAGCTTTTCCACAGCTTTATCAGAGGAAAACTGAAGGTAAAAGAACAGGTTTTAAGGCTAAAGAGAGCGGATGGAAGCATCACTGAGACGGACGAAGAGATCTGCAAAGAATTGAACAAGGAGTTTCAGTCAGTATTTACAGTAGAAAATACCCCACCCCCTCAGATTGCAGTGATAGAAGCTCAAGGGCCGGTATTAGAGAACATCAACCTTACAGCCACAGAGGTATGCAAAGCGCTGATGGATTTAGATGTTCATAAAGCTACAGGTCCTGATGATATATCCCCTCATGTGCTTAAAAAATGCGCAAACACAATATCAGTGGCACTAAGTATCATATTTAAGGAGTCACTGGAGTCGGGGGAGATTCCAAGATGCTGGACACAAGCAAATGTGATACCTATCTTCAAAAAGGGAAGGAGGGATACGGCTCTGAACTATAGACCAGTTTCCTTGACCAGCATAGTTTGCAAACTTATGGAGAAACTACTAAGGAAACATATCTCTCTTCACTTGGAATCCTTCAACTTTTTGTCAGTGAGGCAACATGGCTTCAGAGAAGGAAGATCAACAGTAACAAACTTATTAGAATTTTATGATGAGGTAAGCCAAATCTTACAGGAAAGAGAGGGCTGGGCAGATTGCATATTCCTAGACTTCCAGAAAGCGTTTGACACTGTTCCACATGGGAGACTTATTAGGAAGCTGCAATCAATGGCTAGAATAGGTGGAAATGTCTTGGAATGGATAAAAACTTACTTAGAAGGAAGGGAACAGAGGGTTAGAGTAAGACACTCAGTGTCTGAATGGAGAAGAGTTAGTAGTGGAGTTCCACAGGGTTCAGTTTTAGGGCCACTTTTGTTCCTTGTATATGTAAATGACCTACCAGAGTCTGTAAATTCATTCATGAATATGTTTGCAGATGATACAAAGATTGTGAAGAAAGTAAAAAACGAGAACAATGGTAGAGAACTTCAGGAGGATCTAAATAATCTGCATGAGTGGTCAGAAAAGTGGCTAATGAAATTCAATACCTCAAAATGTAAGGTAATGAGAATGGGTACAAGTGCAAGAAGGCCCAAGCTTGACTACTCGGTGGCTGGAGTACAACTTTAAGAGACAGAAAATGAGAGAGATCTAGGAGTAAACATACTGGCAGATTTGTCTCCAGAAATACATATAAATGGCGTAGTAAGGGCAGCATATGCATTCTTATCAAATGTAAGGGTAGCCTTCAGGCACATGGACAAGGAAATGTTCAGAAATATTTATGTAACCTATGTGAGGCCAAAACTCGAATATGCAGCCCCCTTTTGGAATCCGCACTTGAAAAAGCACATAGCTAAGCTTGAAAAAGTTCAAAGACATGCCACGAAACTGGTGCCAGAAATACGCAATCTCGGTTATGATGAGAGGCTGAGGGAATTAGACTTGCCATCACTCGAAGCTAGAAGAGTAAGGGGGGATATGGTGACAGTCTTTAAATTCCTTCATGGTTATGATAGAGTGGATAGGGATCGATATTTCGATATGGCTGGCTCTAGAACTAGAGGTCATAGTTTGAAGCTTCGTAAGAACACTTGTTTGCAGGATGTAAGGAAATACTTTTTCAGTGTAAGAGTAGTTGATAATTGGAATTCGCTAAGCGAGGAGGTAGTTAATGCTATCTCAATCCATAGTTTTAAGGACAGGTATGATTAGTATCACTAAGTCTAAAAATGGAACCGATCAGGAGACGGGAAGATACGAGCTTTGGGCTCTTTCCCGTAAACACAATTAGGTAATCACAATTAGGTAATCACACACACACACACACACACACACACACACACACACACACACATATATATACAGTGTTCCCCCGGTTATTCGCGTTTCTTGGTTCGCGTTCTCACTGGATTTTTTTTTTTTTTTTTTAAGATTATTGTGACACCAGGATGTTCCAAAAAATGATAAAATAAAACAGACTTTATCAGGTTTTAAAGAGAAACAGAGATGGAGAGTGTAATGCCCTGTCAGATGTGAAGGGATTATAAAAGATGTGTAATGAATATCCAGCTCTGCCAGGTTTTAATATACCTCTGCATTACTTTCATGATGTCTATTCCAATAATTCTGCTTAGATCTTATTATTATTATTATTATTATTATTATTATTATTATTATTATTATTATTATTATTATTATTATTATTATTATTATTATCATTGGCAACAATAATTTTCCTTTGATGATGATTGTGGAGATTTTTATCATCATCATCATTATTATTATTATTAAGGGCTCATCATTGTTTGTACATCTGTTGGTTTATTTACTTTTAATAACTGTGTAAAGTGCCCCTCCCTAGTTGGCTGGGACAAAGAGGGTGTGGGGGGTTGGGTAGAATAGAATGAGAGAGAGAGAGAGAGAGAGAGAGAGAGAGAGAGAGAGAGAGAGAGAGAGAGAGAGAGAGAGAATCTTTAAGTAACTCTTGTTCATTCAACCAAAACTACATTATTTATAGTAAAAATAATGGTTTAATTAGGAATTCGTAGTAATAATAATAATAATAATAATAATAATAATAATAATAATAATAATAATAATAATAATAATAATAATAATAATAATAATAATCTCCCCAATCATCATCAAAGGAGAATTATTGTTGTCAATAATAATAATAATAATAATAATAATAATAATAATAATAATAATAATAATAATAATAATAATAAAAATAATAATAATAATAATAATAATAATAATAATAATAATAAGATCTAAGGAGAATTTTTAGAATAGACATCATGAAAGTAATGCAGAGGTATAGTAAACCCAGAAGAGAGCTGGATATTCATTACACATCTTTTATAATCCCTTCACATCTGACAGGTCATTACACTCTCCATCTCTGTTTCTCTTTACAGCCTGATAAAGGCCATTTTATTTTATCATTTTTTGGCCTGTCCTGGTGTCATAATCATCATTGATTTTTTTTTTTTTTTTTATGGCTGATCCTACTTCGCGGTTTTCCTGGTTTGCGCCGGGTCCCGGAACCGAACTACCGCGATAAGGGGGGGAACACTGTGTATATATATATATATATATATATATATATATATATATATATATATATATATATATATATATATATATATATATATATATATATATATATGTATGGAACTCTCCTCCTCCTTATTTCCAAATTCTTATAACCCATCCTCCTTCAAAAAGCGGATCTATTGTCATCTCAGGGCCTAATTCTAAAATAGTTCTAGGTCTTCAGTACTTTGACTCTTCTTTCAGTCTGTCCTTTTACTTTGTGCATCATTACCTCATCTCTGCCTTGTACGTAACCTTTTTCTTTTCCTTCTTCTTAATGTTTTCTTCGTGCATGGCCCTTTATTGATGAGGGCAATTTTTTGGACTGTCCTGGTTACACTCAAAAAAAAAAAAAAAAAAAAAAAAAAAAAAAAAAAATATATATATATATATATATATATATATATATATATATATATATATATATATACACAGTAATTCCTCCATTATCGCGGTAGTTTGGTTCCGGGACCCGGCACAAGACAGGAAAACTGCGAAGTAGGATTAGCCTATATGTACATAGATATTTTAATTTATTTTTACGCTTACACTGTATAAACCCTCCCTGTACTGTTAACAAACCACCCTTTACTTCATAAATAACAGCATGCAACGTAAATTTATATGAAAGTGATAGATAAAATTACAGTGAGTGAAGTGGTAATTACATGACACTCATGTACATAGGTATTTTACAATAATAATTTGCCAAAAAAAAAAAACGCGATGCAGTGAAAACGCGAACCAAGAAACACGATACAGCGGAGGATCACTGTGTGTATGTATATATATATATATATATATATATATATATATATATATATATATATATATATATATATATATATATATATATATATATATATATATATATATATATATATATATATATATATATACCTTGTTCTCAAAATAACGCCTAGATAGGTTCTCAGAAGTGTCGGGTAAATGGAAAATCACGTGAAAAAACGAGTTATTTTCCATAGGAAACAATGATAAAGGGCATAGATGCGTTCCAAACCTTACATAGACACACCATGCCAAAGATATACGATAAGTAAACAAAATATTTTATTACTACGTAGCAAAGCAGAAAGCCCTGTACCTATTTTTAAAAGTATACAAAAGATATTCATATTCACTTTACAGTTAGAAATTAACATACATTACTGTACTTTACTCTATTGTGCAGTGGGCAACAGTTATACAGTACACTGGGATATGCATGGTGGCAGTGAGCAAGTAACTTATGTGGTAGAAGAGGAGGAGGATGCAGGAGAACGAACCTCTATCTGCAAATGTATACAAAGATAAAATAAGAACTATAAATAACCAAAGCAAGAGTAAAAAACAAAAAAAACAAAAAATTTGCAAAGCCTAAATCTACCATATGACAGATTAAAAAAACTTAATCTACATTCTTTCGAGAGGCACAGAGTTAGGGGGGATATGATTGAGGTGTATAAATGGTTTAAAGGGATTAACAAGGGTGATATTAATAAAGTTTTAAAAATGATGATCAAACCAGAACTCGTAATGGGTAATGGATTTAATCTTGATAAATTTAGGTTCAGAAGGGAAACTGGTGAATATTGGCTTGGTAATACCGTAGAGTATTCCTAGTAGGGTAATAAATGCCAATACCTTTTTTTTTTATTTGTTTTTTTTTTAGGATGGGATAGGATAGGAGGGGAAAAAAGGGAGGGGATTAAGGATATAAGGGAATTGGAGGGAAAAGCACGAAAATTAAATAAAGTAAGAGAGAAAAATGAGACGGGCAGACCCTCGTGCTAAGTTTTGATCTGGAATTCAGATTCTGAATTGTATTACTTAGACACCTTCAAATGTAGATTAGATAGACATATGACAGAGGTAGGGTGGGTGTATATATAATGCATAATGATGATGATCTTTTCTTATCGTAATCCTCTTTGTACTGGTGGAAGAAGCCTCCGCGGGCGCTTATTTACTATATTATTATTATTATTATTTTTTTAAATATAGTAAATAAGTGCCCGCAGAGGCTTCTTCCACCAGTACAAAGAGGATTACGATAAGAAAAGATCATCATCATTATACATTATATATACACCCACCCTATTGGGCATAATAGAATGTTGGAGAGAGAGAGAGAGAGAGAGAGAGAGGAGAGAGAGAGAGAGAGAGAGAGAGAGAGAGAGAGAGAGAGAGAGAGAGAGAGAGAGATTATTTTATTTTATTAATTTATTGCGCCAAGGCGTCAGATATTACATGAGTTCATACAAATAATGCTTCAAATGGATATAAAATCAAGAATTGAACATGGTTTACAGGGAGGTGTACATATTGATAAAACATTGCCGCATACTAACACACAACTCACAGTATGGCAGCACAGAGTACATTATATGCAAAAGTAAAGCTCAGAGAAACGCAGAATGCACAAACAGAATTATACAGCAACATACAGAAAATATATGTATAATTCAATATAATTAATGGCCACCAAAGTGAGGATAACGAGCAAAATAACATCAAGGTTGAGAGAGAGAGAGAGAGAGAGATCTTTAATTAACTCTTGTTCATTCAACC
Source organism: Halocaridina rubra (assembly GCA_037179515.1). Taxonomy (NCBI): domain Eukaryota; kingdom Metazoa; phylum Arthropoda; class Malacostraca; order Decapoda; family Atyidae; genus Halocaridina; species Halocaridina rubra. Next base: position 45,353 of record JAXCGZ010005759.1, read on the forward strand.
AAAACTACATTATTTATTGTAATAATAATAATAATAATAATAATAATAATAATAATAATAATAATAATAATAACAATAATAATAATCTCCACAATCATCATCAAAGGAAAGTTTATGTAAAAAAAAAAATAATAATAACAATAATGATAATAATAACAATAATAATAATAATAATAATAATAATAATAATAATAATAAGATCTAAGGAGAATTTTTGGAATAGACATCATGAGAGTAATGCAGAGGTATATTAAAACCCAGAAGAGAGCTGGATATTCATTATACATCTTTTATAATCCCTTCACATCTGACAGGTCATTACACTCTCCATCTGTTTCTCTTTACAGCCTGATAAAGGCTGTTTTATTTTATAATTTTTTGGTCCAGCCTGGTGTCACAATAATCTTTAAAAAAAAACAGAAAAAAAAAAAATCGGGGGGGGGCGTTATTCGCGAATTCCGAGTTTTTTACTATTATTTTTTGGGGGCGTTATTGCAATTTTGCAAATAAAAAATTCACGTATAAAAGGAACAAGGTGTATATATATATATATATATATATATATATATATATATATATATATATATATATATATATATATATATATATATATATATATATATATTATATATATATATATATATATATATATATATATATATATATATATATATATATATATATATATATATATATATATATATATATATATATATATATATATATATATATATATATATATATATATATATATATATATATATATATATATATATATATATATATATATATATATATATATATATATATATATATACACAGTGATCCCTCGTTTATCGTGGGGGTTAGGTTCCGGGACCGACCACGATAGGTGAATTTCCGCGAAGTAAGATCACCCTATATGTACATAGGTATTTTACAGTTATTTTTATGTTAACTACATAAATCTTCCCTTGTACTGTTAACAAACCACCCTTTTCTTCATATATAACAGCATGCAAGCGTAAATTTACATGAAAGTGATAGGTAAACTTACAGTGAATGAGGTGGTAATGACATGACATACTCAAGTACATAGGTATTTTACAATTATTTTTACGTTTACTGTATAAACTCTCCCTGCACTGTTAAAAAACCACCCTTTACTTTATAAATAACAGCATGGAAGCATAAATTTATATGAATGTGATAGGTAAACTTATCGTGAATGAGGTAGTAATGACGTTTTTAGACTCCATAGGAAATTATTCTGCAGCCAATAACATCTTTACAGCTGCTTTTTGCGAGCGAAGAACATGGTAATGGGGAGTTGCTGTCGCTGTTTCTTCTTTTGTTGGAAGATGGTCTTGTAAGGAATCATGGCATCGTCAAGAAGATTGCAGAAGGTCACCGAATGAACCATATTATTGTCATGTTCCTGCGAGAGTTGTTGGACTGCTTTCACATGTTCATACATGGCTGCCAGATCTTCGAGTGTAAGGCCAGGTTCTTCAATTTCTTCATGCGTTTCCTCAAGTTCTTCTTCTTCCTCCTCTTTGCTCGCTGATTTTGTCATTTCTTACAAGTCTTCATCAGTCAAAGGCTGCAAGTGGCAGTCAATCAGTTCAGTCACGTCTTCATGAGTCATATCTTTAAAGCCTTCTCCTCCTAGCAATGCAGCCAACTTCACAGCTTTCGCAACTGCTGAGTTATGGACTTCGTCAGGAGCAAATCCCTTGTAGTCTTAGATGACTTTGAGTCACAACTGCTTCCAGCTGGCATTGATTGTCGCCGGCTTCATCTCTTTGATTGCATTCTGAATATTTTGAAGGCATGTAGCAATCGTGTAATTACGCCAGTAAGTCTTCATTGAGAATTCTTTGTCCGCATCCATGGCTTCAACCAGGTTTGCTAGGGCATTTCGTGTTTAGAGGGCCTTGAACGCACGAATAACGCCTTGATCCATAGGCTGAATCAGTGATGTCGTATTTGGTGGCAGGAACTCTACTTGAACACCGTCATATTTGAGATTTAGTTGCATGGTCACCAGCATTATCCATCAAAAGAAGGACTTTAAATTCAAGACCTTTTTCTGCAAGATAAAATTTGGACTGAGGGATAAAGCATTGGTGAAACCAGCCCGATGTGAGGCTTTTCATGATCCAGGCCTTAGGGTTATGCATCCAATACACTGGCAGTAGATTCTTGCTATTATTCTTCAAAGCCCTAGGGTTCTTTGACTTGTAGATAAGCCCAGGCTTTAACATGATGCCCGCAGCATTCCCGCACATGATGAGGGTAACAATGTCTTTGTACACTTTAAATCCCGGGGATTTAGCTTCTTTCTTGAAGAGATAAGTGCGAGACGGCATTCTCTTCCAAATTAACCCAGTCTCATTCATGTTGAACACTTGCTCAGGAGCATATTCCCCTTCGGCGATAATTTTCTTGAAGTCGCTGTTCACGTAATCCTCTGCTGCAGCTGTAGCTGCAGAGGTAACTTCGCCATAAACTGCAACGCTCTTTAGGCCAAAGCACTTTGGAAATTTGGCAAACCATCCCTTGCTTGCAACAAATGATTGTTTCCTCGGTGGAGCATCGCTGGAGGGTCCTGGTTGTGGGTCGTCGATATCTTCTTCTCTCTCCTCCTCCTCTCCATGGTCGCCACTGTCGTCGTCAGGTTCGTTCTGCAGAGAATGTCTCGTACAGCTTCTTCGTCTTTGTTTGTATGATATTGCTGTCTATGCTGATGTTCTTCTTTCTGCAATCAGCAATCCACAGGGCCAAAGCAGATTCCATCCACACTATTATCTTACTGCGGGGTGTTACGACCCTCTTCACTGATTTACTAAAAGAAACAGTCGCTGTTTTCCTGATATTTGCCTCGTCCTTTTTGATGTAGCGAACAGTAGATTCATTGAGGCCAAAATGGCGGCCTTCATCCGCAAACCTTTTTCCTTCTTTTAGCATATCTAACAGTTTCACCTTATCTGTTAATGTTAACATCTTCCTTTGCAGCTTAAGCTGACTACCAGAAGCCTTAGAAGATGAAGGATGCTTGGGAGGCATTGCAGAGTTTGAAAAAAGTGAAGGAAATAAATCACAAGCACAACGTATTAATAAGCACAACGCGAACGGTGCACATGTGAGTCAGACTGAACGAGTGAGGTGAGACTATGGAAGATGGTGGGAGAACCAAGCTTCAATCAAAAAGCCAATCAGACCCCATGATACAGACCATGCAGAAAAACAATTATGTGATATATCACCTCCCACCCTTTCATCCAACAGCATTCCATGAACTATCTCACGTAGGTGCGAGCCTTTGCGTTTTCCAAGACGCCAATACATTGTACGCTATCGGACAGTATTTCACATGGTGCAATACTGTGAGTTATATGTTTAAATTTATGTTTTTTACTAATTTTTACTGTTTTTTTATTCTTAGGCTAGGAAATACTTGTTTTATCAATAAAATAATGAAAATTTCAATTTGTACTAGCTCACGTAGGTGCGACCCTTTTCCTTTTCTGAAATGCTGATATTATTCTTAGGCTAAGAAATAAATTTTTCTTTCAATAAAATCATGAGACTACTGGAAATTTTAATATATGCTAGCTCACGTAGGTGCGACCCTTTGCGTTTTCCGAAACACTGATACCGGTATTGTAGTGTCTATGGTGCAGAGTTACATGTTCAAATTTATCTTCTTTTTTATCATTATTTTATCAATAAAATAATGAAAATTTTTTTTCAATAAAATAATGAAAATACTGAAAATTTTTATTTGTAAAAATTTTAATATTTTCGCATATACCCAGAAAAAAAAAACTCGCCAAAAAAAAACCGCGATGCACTGAATCCGCGATAGGTGAACCACGATATTGCGAGGGATGACTGTGTATATATATATACAGTGTTGCCTCACTTATCGCGGTAGTTCGGTTCCGGGACCCACCGCGAACCAGGAAATCCGCGAAGTAGGATCCGCCTATATGTACATAGATATTTTAATATATTTTTACGTTTGCACTGTATAAACCCTCCCTGCACTGTTAAAAAAACACCTTTTACATTATAAATAACAGCAAGCAAAGTAAATTTTTCTGAAAGTGATAGAAAAATTACGGTGATTGAGGTGATAATGACTTGACATACATACTCATTTACAATTATTTTTTCATTTACGTACTGTATAAACCCTCCCTGCACTGTTAAAAAAACACCCTTTACATTATAAATAACAGCACGCAACGTAAATTTAAAAAAAAAATGAAAATACTGAAAATGTCTTTTTTCAATATTTTAATATTTTTGCGTATACCCATAAAATAAAATAATAATTTATCAAAAAAAAAACCGTGATAGAGTGAGACCGCGAACCAAGAAGCGCGATACAGCGGGGTAACACTGTATATATATATATATATATATATATATATATATATATATATATATATATATATATATATATATATATATATATATATATATATATATATATATATATATATATATATAGATAGATAGATAGATAGATAGATAGATAGATAGATAGATAGATAGATAGATAGATAGATAGATAGATAGATAGATAGATAGATAGATAGATAGATAGATAGATAGATAGATAGATAGATAGATAGATAGATATATATATATATATATATATATATATATATATATATATATATATATATATATATATATATATATATATATATATATATATATATATATTATATATATATATATATATATATATATATATATATATATATATATATATATATATATATATATATATATATATATATATATATATATATATATATATATATATATATATATATATATATATATATATATATATATATATATATATATATATATATATATATATATTGCCGCATACCTCGTTGATGAATATCTTTTATGATATTGTATCAGTTCTGGTGAAAAATAATGGGGAAAGTATAATCTGACAAACGGTAGTTGATGAAACTTAACGTCGGTCAGCAATAATATTAATAACCTATGAAAATAAAAAATCATCTGAAACACTCTAAAATGGTGCAAAGTCACACAAAAATAAATGTTAAATTATATACAATAATCACCTAAAGCTTAATATTTTGAAAGCACAGAGTCTAATATTTACTGTGCATTTGCACAGTATATAAGAAATATCCTAAAAAGATTAATAATGTGCAAAATCATATAAATATAAATGCTAAAAATATAAATCATACATTAATTCAAATAATAAAATATTTTTAAGCTATTCTATATACTTTGTACAGAACATTTGTAGAGTATGCAAATAATCACATAAATAATAAAAGAAATTCAAAATCACAAAAAAAAAGTGTGAAATACAAAACAATGTATAAAATACTTCAAAAACCTTAAATGCTAAAATACTCTGCATTATCTGTACAATACATTTGTAAAGTATATCACTCACTTAAAAATAATAAGATGATGCAAAATCACTTGAAAATGAACGTTGAAATATATAAACTAACGAGAGAAAAAAATTAAAAGCATATATTACTAATATCATGTGCAGTATATACTGTATATATTTACAGTACATAAAACATCACTTAAACCATATAAAGCAGTGTAAAATCACAAACAAATAAATGTTAAATCTATAGTGTATAAAATATTTTAAAAATTAAAAATTCTAAACATTTTGTTTACATTCTGTACTGTACTTTTGCTTTCATGACGTTTGGTACCCACAAGATTAGTGTTCTGCCGCATGGCAGCGGTGGTTCATGCCAGCTATCCAAGCTTATGCATGTGTTATATGCAAAGTCTCATTGACAATGAATTAGTGGCTTTATTTGTCCCCATGTCTCTGAAAAATTTTTCTACTGCTGGTGCCACTGAGGACAATGCGCTATCTTTGGAAGTTATGGAAGATAAGATAAAATGGCATGAAGAGGAAGAAAATATCACCGCCAAAGTTTAAGCTGTTGGCTTGAGTAGGAAAATGGTATCCACAATTGTTTATGATAAATATATGATATTAACCCATGCCAGAGATAATGCTCCAGCAATGCAAAACAGCATCATCAATAAGAAGAGCTGCAAAATCTACGAAGGTGTACAAAATCCCTGACCACTTGGCAATGGTACAAAGGCACAATTACTCACCAATCAATAGTACAACAGTTGATGAGAGAAGGGAATCTTCTTAGGCTAGTCCTGAAGGTATCACCAATTGGGGAGACTGCTACTACCAAGTGAAGATTAGCTCTCACACGTTCATTGAAAAAGGCATAAAGAGTGGCTGGAGATGGGTCCATCTTAGCTCCCTGAAGGTAATTTTTAAAAATGCTGTATAAGAGGAAATATGAAATTACTATAAAGTCACACCTCTGAATTATGAGGCAAAAGAAATAATCCCACAATTTATGTTATTTCTAACTATGTACAGTTCTTCTACAAAAACATAAGCATATATGCAACTGATCTTGTATCCTTTAAGACAGACTGATGATGGTTGCAATGGCATAATGGCAGATGATTGTTAAGCTGTTTTCATTATAACTTACTCTGAATAAGAAAATCAGTCACATAAATATACGATTTTATTTCTACTATGCATTCAGTTGTCTAAATCATATTAACTGAACACTATTAAAATTATTTGCTAATTACTGTGCCAAAAATAAGAATCATCTAAGCATAAACTGATATATGAAAATTAAAACTACAGAGAAATTTACATTTGCACTGCTCTTGACAGGCTCTTATATACTCTTTGTCATAATGTCCATACGTCAACAAACTACACGACGTTAATGACAATGAAAAACTCCAAAGAAAAGGTTGGTTTTACATGGTGGGATATATGATTGCTAATTAACCTCATATTTTACTATGAAGCTCCAGATTTAATTTGGCTAGCAGATAACAATTACTTTGACTCATCCACAGTGAAACATAAATGATAGGCAATGCAGGGGTTAAAATTAATATCAATTTCTGTAAGCATAAAAATCCGCACTGGAACGTAAGATTAAGAAGAAAAGTTATACATTTTCCATCCTTACTCTTACTAGGTCATTCAGTCCACCAATACCATGTCACTAAAAGGATATCAGGGTCCTCTTGAATCCAGATAAGGGTAAGTAAACCTACAAACCTATTAAAAGTAAGGAAATACACGTATTGTCTAAAAAAGACACAGATGCAAAATTCTCCCTTTAAAACCAGCCAATCCAAGTAAACCTTTCATTCTGATGTAAATGATCTTTTTTTTCTCTCAGAATAAAAGTGCTTACCATATGCAAAAAATGTGCACTTCAAAGAGGTGAGAATGGTAACAAATGATGATCATGTGACTAAGTGTATATATTGCAATTTTTAAAGCTGAAAATCATATAAAGCTCAGATTTTTTTAAGAACCTGATATGTTATATCATTTACATATACAGTTCCTCCAATATTCTACTGATAGAATTATTACAACTATTCCAGGAGCATATATTTACAATACGATACATGGACTTGGCGTGGCAGCGTCTCTGGCATAGGTCCATCAAGGTGCTACAAATCAGCAGAAGAGCAGCGAAAGCAGACTAACTGCCACAACCAACCACTACCCCTCACAGGGCACGAGAACCTTGGAGAGGCTATGGACACCAAGGAGATTACATAATTTCTCAACACATGTTTTTTCTACACCAAAAAATGACTCCGTCAGCTAAATTTTGAAGATTCCCTCTAGCCAGAGACATTGAGAGCAATCAAGAAAACACATTAAGGAAGACTACACCGCACACAACCACATATAGTAGGTTGGCCCATGGTACAGTCACCCATTGCGATACTACAGCTGAAGGTATTTTTAAATAGGTCTGTCCAGGACAGTGCGATGTCAAGTTTTCCTTCAGTTACGGTTCTTTTTCTATACCTACATCAACACTCAATATTCTTGGATATTCATTACACATCTCTTATTATCCCTTCACATCTGACAAGTCATTACACTCTCTGTCTCTGTCTCTCTTTACTTTATGTATTCTTCTTGGCCAAGCCCGATGAGGGCTGTTTTATGTTGTTATTTGTTTTGGCCCGTCCTGGTGTCACAATCATAAAAACAAATAAAAAAACAAAACATACACTCCCTGAGAGCTTCGTGGGAAAGCCCAGGATTGGCAATGACTTTCCTTAGGGACTAAGGACTATTTGGCAAAGCAACTTAGGGAACAGAAACAACAACAATATTAACAACAAAAAGTTATGTCTAAAATATACTTTATGAAATAAATAATTCTTGCTGGGAATCTAAGTAATAATCAAGCCTGGTTTGCATTTAAAATTAAAATTTAAAGAGTATCCAGTAGCAGTAATCTCCTCAAGATATGAAACGTGCCTCCCCTTTTGAGAAGAGGAGGCATCTCTCTCTCTCTCTCTCTCTCTCTCTCTCTCTCTCTCTCTCTCTCTCTCTCTCTCTCTCTCTCTCTCTCTCTCTCTCTCCAAGAAAACAAGTGTTGATCTTCTCTAATCTCAAGTGATGATTTATTTATGCTTTTCAAGCTGTGAACACGGTTCTGAATAACTTGTGATTTATTACAAGCTTGGTGATTTTCAAACTAAGTCCATGACTGCCACATGAGTATAAATACATGCGTGTTTTTGAAGTAAGTAGAAGGTTATGACCAACATATTTTTGTTACACATTATGTTAGGCTACCTGTCTTAAATTCTCATATAAAACAAGTATGTTTATAGTTCCAGTAAACATAATTCAAACTAATAAATTGGTGTTAATTAGAAGAGAAATTAAAAAAAAATAGAGTAAGCATGCAATTGAACTGCTATTTCTTACCAGATCTAGACCCTGAAAATAGAGGGCAAAAACGTTTTGAAAAAAGGCATTTTAGAAGGTAGCTTTATTCATTCTCTGGAAGAAAAGAATCATTCCTGTTTAAAAATAAATATTTATGCTAATGTTCTTTTCACATGCATTTGGGTGCATCTTCATGTAAAGAGCTTAATTTCACCACAGTAATTGCAATACTCATTATGATTCAATATCTGGGGGGACATGCTTTTTCGAATGAGATTTATCATTTCCAGCACATTCGCTTCCTTACCAGAATGAAGAGAGGTACATCCTCTTTTGGTATAACATACTGCACATTAAAAACATTAAAGAGTAAAAATATTAGGTTTGGAATGAATTTATAAATTAGCACAACACCCTTTTTTAAGTTTTTTGGTGGATGCAAATCATAAAGGAGTAGCCGTATAAAATACCCTAAATGATTCCTGAAAGTACTTTAGCAACATACAATACTCCAAATAATCCCTAATAATTTTGGATTTATTTACAACCTCCTACAGTACAATGCTTTGCCGATTACACATTTTTCCTTAAAGGAGCTACACCACTCCCTGCATGAAGAACCCATAATGCTGAACACTAGAAGACTAATATTAAAATTTTGCAACCAAATTATGGCTAACATTTAAAAAAAAAATGACAAAAATCACAATAAATCTAACAAATAATTAGCCGTTAAGTTTGTAAATTATTTTTACTGTATAATTTACGAAGAGCAAATCATAGTTAATAAGCAATCTAACTTCTATGTTTCAAAAGGCATCATCAACCATTACCACTTAAAAATCCTAAAAAAATATGTACAAGACAAACTGACATACATCATGCAATAGTTATCATGCTTGCTTTATATTTTGTATGTATATATGCTACAATCTACCAGTTTAGAGACGTTACAGAAATATTAAAATGTATTAAATATGTAACTTTCATGCTAATCATATTTATCAAGGCAAGCCAAAGACACATTACATTTATAATCAAAGATTCATCATAAGCATATTACAGTACCAGTATTTCAACTGCCTTACACTACTTTGCTCATATCCTGTCACTATTCTAAAGTCTCTTGCACAGTATCCACCAACTAATTTAAAAGCTACAATCTCCTAAGCCACTTTCTTCTCTAATACATTTGTGTACTGTTTGGGGACTGCAATAGCAGATTGGTTAGAGCACTCAACTCAGGAAGGGTCAACCATGCGATCGAGCCCACCACTGGCTGTTAGGAAGGGCATCCAACCTTAAGTACCTAGCTGCAACCTGTGTTCACCTCCATAATGGGAATTAATAGTGACACATAATATGGCAATTGTATCTTATCCAAACGGCTCTTGCTTAGTGTGTTACCACTTCTTTCTAATCAAATACTGTGCATAACAAATGGTCTGTGAGCTAGCAGTTATGTGAATGCTAATTTTTCTTTTATACACTCTGACTTCTCCTGCCAGGGTCAGAACGGTGGCTACAATTGTAGGAAGAAAACTGCATGATGACAAAATATAATGCCTTCTTCCACCTATTTAAGTATAAATATTCCGGTCAAAATTAGTTATGCAAACATAATATAGTAAAAACGATTTAACCACTGCCAATTCCAAGATTCAAAACCAGGTCACAGGCTTCCTTGTTAACCTGGTCCCATCATGAGGGCAAGATTTCATTCACTGAGGTTAATCTCGTATTAAGGAAAAATGAAACTCTTCCAGATTGATTTGGATATCACCAAGCAAAATTTCAGCTTATAAATAATTTTCAAGGTCAAATATCCATTAATGTTCCTGAAGAAACCAATGTCTATCCTGCTTTAGTATACATAAGACTGCAACTATGCATTCAGATGATTATGACAGATATGTCCCTTAGCAAAATTCATATTATTTTTGGAAGCGTTAAATATTTTCACTGAAAATCAGAGAAGAATATTCATTATTGCTTTACTAAAAAACTTTGGGTCCCTTCCCAATTAGATCAGAAATCACACTACCCTTTATGAAAAAATACTGCTATTCAACAGCACGTATTTCTATCACAAGCAACGAAAAGATACATTTCATGTCACACAAAAGGATACGAATTAATCTCCAACAAAATACATGCTTTTAGCACAATACCTCATCCTTGGCAACAGCTTGAATCTTCTCTAATATCTCGGCCTTTTCTTCATTGGTGTAGAGATTAGGCAAGTCTCCTGTGTTAAGAAGGGTGTTGACATCTTCAATGAAACTTTCATCTTTTATTTGGGTGTCTAAAAGAAGGAACACAGTTGGTTTTCCATCTCCTCCAGCCTTCATCATAACCTTCTTAATGTCATCTCGCCATTCTGTTACACCATAAGTTTTGGTGACTTCAATCTGGTTGGAATATAATGCACTAATTACTGCAGAAATGTAGATGGTTTGAACATGGGAAAGAAGTCAGGTTGAATTATGAGAAGAATAATTATAATGGATATCACTCATTAAGGTGCAGCGGGTGGCATATAAAAATAAAATGGAAGGACAGCACTCAAAGCTATGCATGGGAAAAGTCAATGAAAACTGAAGGTTATTGAATTATATAAAATAAAGAATGCATGGGCAAGGAAAGGTGAAATCCATAGAATATAAAGACAAAATTACAATTCAAAAGTATGGGACCGTAGCAGAGAATAGCAGCATCTAAGAATTGAATTATGGAAAGAATCTCAGTATCAACTATGATAGTGGCATTGGAAACATCAAATGTAGTATTGTTGCACAAATATATTCAGTGTTAAATTTTAAGAAATGTGGATTTAAAAAGAAAACTTCATAAAAACTTTAAGTTTCTTCTTACCTTGAACAGATCATAGCTAGCCATATAAGCTGCTAGTTTTGTGCAGCTCTGTCGTCCAGAGCCAGCAAATCCAATGAGCAGAGCATGACCACTATTTTGTTTTAGAACCCGGCTGATGCGAGCAACATGTTGGATCATGTATTGAAACAGTACGAGGGACATAGTGGATTTGCTTACAACATTGTACTCATGTAAATACGTCTCTACCACTTGTGTTAAGTCTGACATATCCTGAATCTGAAAAGAGATATATAAATAGCTTTAGATTTATGTTAGAGCAACAATTATTAATGAAACTATTATATGATTTGGATTTAATAAGAAAATTAAAATAATTATTAACATTTACATCAGAAAGGCAAGTTTTGATCCTATCACAATATTGCCACCACAATATTCAAGTCTGTTGTATTTATAAGAACTACTGCATAAAAGACATTAAAGCTTATTCTTAACATTAAGAAATATTTGAAATGCCTTACTCTAAACAAGGAAAAAGTAATTTGAGCATTCTTATTGTTTTATATGGTATATAAAATTGCAAGTACTCAAGCTTACAGAGGTAATTACTTGACCGATAAAACAGTGTATACAGCAAAGCAGCAGTTTACTTACTCAGATATTCTATTACAAACAATATTAGTCATATATATAAGCAAAATAAATCTGCATAACCACAGGAATGGAGAATCAATGATGTAAAATCTCTATCTTAGATAATATATTCTAAGAGAACGAAATCTTAACTTATTGCAATAAAAAATTGATTGAAAATTGCAAAAACTAAAGGTGCCTTCAGTTAATTTAATTTAAAGTAATACAGCCATTAGCATGTGGTCAACCTGGATGATAAAAGTTCCTTACTTCATCATAGACCTTTTCTTCAGCATCCGGAATCATGTAATCACCAAAGATAAGATTGTTGACATGTAAGGGAGTAAGATCCTCTCCCTCAGGCACAAGATGTGCCAAGACAGTCTCCATTCGTAAACGGAAGTTTTTCTCACCAACTCGTTTTATAATCTTGAAAAATTCACTTCTACAATGTAAGAAAAATGTAGTCATTATGATAATGACATATAATGCTCTGAAAAAAAGACATGGAGAAGCTTTAAAGCTTTCAAATATTACAACTACAAACGACCAAGGATATTCTAATTACAAACGCAAACAATTTCTATGGAAAAATTTTTCATCAGCATGACACTATAAGCTGCTGGAGTCAATCAGAAACCAAAACTAAACAAAAAAGGATGCAGTAAGGTTTTATTATACCCTGCACCTCCTTACCCTTCTATCAGCTGTTTTTTGACAAGGAAAACACTGGGAATATATGAAAAAATCGTCTACTCAAATATAATTATAGGGTTAAAAATTTCAGAGGGAATTCAGAATTTCATGAGTAGAATGAAAAATTCCAGTAAAATGAAAGAAATTTATATAACAGCATGATTAAGTTGCTTTGTAATAATTCTGTTACAATAAGAAGGAAAGAGCAAGAATTACAACACTTATTTCAGAAATATTTTTAAAGTATTACTTCTAGCAGTCTATCCCATGCCTATTGCTGATAAATGATGAATAGAGCTGTACAATTCCTTTTTCCTTACCTGTCATTATCATCACACAGTCTGTCATGGAAAACTCTATAGATTTCATGAAGCCACAGCCTCATGAGTTTTTCAACTGAACTCAGTGCTGAGTTTGGCACAAGAAGAATTCCACTAATAACCCTAGAAAAGTCTCGAAGGTTAAACACGTAGTGGCTCTTCGCTGGAGTGGGCAAGAAAGTCGAGCTTACCAACTTATAAACTTCACGAGATGCTGTAACAACAGCCTGAAATGATAAATATGAACTTATTCTCAAAAGAAGATAAGGTATTAGCTTCTTGTTATACTTAACAATGGCATAGTAAATACATATGTATGGCTAAATTAATACTAAATGCAATCAAATGCACTATCACTGTAGACACCATTTATGCATTAGGATACATGCCCTTTGTAATTGCTGAACAGTAGATTCTTCCTGTGTGGAGAAATGCCAATTGACAATGGCACCAAAAATCCTATCAAGTGTTCCATCATCAAAGGCATCAATGCAAAGGACATTAAGGTGTCGGGTGAATCGTCCACAAATGGTATTACGGCCAGCACTTGGGGGAGCCATGGCCCCAACAAACAGCTGTGTAAAATATAAATTAACATAAATCAGAACAAATATAAAACCATCTGAAGCAATTCAAAATATTTTATAAAACAGACAAGGGCCAAAGAACATCAGATCTTCTTGTTTAAAAATATATAGATAATATATTGTGTAATAAATCTGACTGACATATTCATAATCATTTACATTCTCTTACAAAGTTATATGTAACCAAGAAAAAAAAAGATAAATGTAAGAATGTAACCTGGTGTAAAAATGCTTTAAAGAATGGAATGCATAACATTTTTTCAGGACCCTTGTAAACCTATACAAAATTTCTGTGTTGCTCTCTGTTGCTTCTGGACCGAGTGGCTTTTGAAACATTAGTCAGTAATTGCTTCCAATTCAATATTTTTACCATGGTCATGTTATTTAGGCTTAAAGGGCATACAACAAGATCATGAAGTTAAAAAGAGGTGTTTTGAAGGAGTAAAAGAGTATTTTTTCGTCTCCACACAGACTGTCAAGAATCTGTCTTCTAGGGGTGCTCTGCTGCACCCAGATTAAAGTTATTTTTATAAAAGCGACAGAGCTAATACTTCTAGACAAACATTCATATTGGTGCTCCATTTCACAAGCTATATGGTCATTAGGGTCCACATCCCAATACATGGAGATATTAGAGAACCTAAGTTGCTCTTCACGTAAATGTACCACAAAGTGACTATGACTCATTTTCTCTTGCTTAGTTTGTGCTACCCATATGTTGTCTTAGTGTTGCTTTTTTATGAAAAATGCGATATTCCCTCATCATATGTTATTTCTATCCATTTTTCAGAAGTATGCAGAAGTTCTAATTTCGTACACTACTCTTTAAGAGAGGAAACGTGAATTGAAATTAATGTGAATATATTAATAAAGGAAAATATTATCAAACAGTAAGACCCACAACCTCCCTCTTGTCCATAAAACCAACAGTGGGAGTGATTTTCTGTGTTATATACTATTACAATCATACCTCGCCTTGCATCATTAATTCGTTCAAAGACTAACGACTCAAGCTGAAAAACGACTATAATAGAATATAATCTTCAAAAATCAATCTTGACCCCCTATAAGTAATCCAATAGCATCGCTAATATAATAAGTCGCTTTATAATTCATTACCTTTCCTGTCTTTTCCTTAAATATGCAGCATACTTTTTAAATGATGCAAATGAACAGAAACAAAAAATAACCTGAGCGGTACATCGACCTTCTAAATGTGTCGAAGATGAAAGTTGGAAGAAAAGAATGAGGCTGAATCATATTTACATAACCTACCATACAAAATATTTTTTAAAATATTTAAGTTTTTAAAGGATTTTACCATTATTTTATATATTTTAGGATATAATTTTATGTGGTTTGCAAAATTTTATTGTTTTAGGCAATTTTTTATTTCTATGGGTTTTTCATACTTTCTCCTGACCAATTAAAAATGTATAAACAGACATTGGTTAACAAAAACTGAGAAAAGCCAAATTTAAGTAAGTCAAAACTATCCAAAATTCGTTGTGATACTATTACTTCTGTTTTGTTGCTTCAGAGCTGAATCAGTTTTTGTGACCTATTTTAAAACGAATATGAATATTAAAGAGTAAAGTGAATATATCATGGTGAATTGTGTAATTACCTAACTGTACTTACGGGAAAGAGTCCTATGCTCGTAACTCCCCGTACTCCGACCGATTCCATTTTTATACTCTAAGATACTTATCATATTTATCCTTAAAACTACGAATGCAAATAGCGTTAGTTACTTCCACGCTTAGAAAATTCCAATCATCAACTATTTTTACACTTAAATAAGTACTTCTTTGTATCATGCAAAGTAATTTTCTTACGAGTCTTCACTACAACCTCTGGTTCTAGAGCCAGACATCAAAATATCGATCCCTATACATTCTGCCAAAACCATGAAGTGTCTCCCCTTCTGCCATTGTGTATAGGATAGACAAAGAATCTCCCTCATGGGCGTCGGTGTGGAAACAAATGAACCCTAAATATATAAAATCTCATAGCTGTATGTCATTATTTATAAATATGTTTGTTTGCTGAATTTACATTAACCCTAAAAAACTGCTGGACAGCCTGTTCCAGTATTTACTCTTACTTTGCAATAATGATCATTGGTCCTTACTCCACAGGGTTGTCGCAAATAGGTACTAATGCTCTATGAAATGAGCTGTAATGGATAACCTCATGGAAATATCGCACTAAGATACCTGGACGTTGGGGAATTTAAAGTTCTATAAATATTGGTGAGAGCCCATTTCCGTATTTACTGAAATAAAAAAAACTCCAGAGTCTACAAGAAAGATTTGAAGCCCGATTCAGTTTCAGAATTTGCAAGATATTGAGCTGCTTTTTGGGGATATCGCTTGGAGAGAGAGTCATTTCCAGTCAACCTGTCAGTCTTAAAAATACTGGCTGAATAATCATTCTTCATGAGCGTTGTGTTAGAATGAATAGAAATCTTAATGGGAAGTGTACTAAGCCTCCCCATAATAATAACCAGTAGCAACATCCATCTTTGGTGGGGGAAGGAAGGATAAGTAAATTGAATAAATTACTATCCTAAAATGTCTGTTTATTATATATTCTTCACTATCACTAGGTCCTCCTGGCCAAAGCTTGGGGATTAGATAATCCCCACATCCTTACTGCCATTACCATGATCCTATAGAATATCAGTATAAAATTCCAAGACTTCTCATTTTGTACTCTGGAAATAACTGGTGATTAGGACTACGCAGTGCGGCATGTAACAATAGTAAGGACGGTATGTGTATGTCAGTACATATAGTTCCTTCAAAGAAGAAAAAAAAAAGATTAATTTTATTATATAAGCATGCGATAATAGATGAATAGCAGAAATTAAATCTTGTTATAATAAATTACAACACAAAGGAACAATACAAATATGTTTCGACCAACTTAAGGAAGAACTCTGCAGGACTGACAATTGCTAGAATTTATGAGGTTAAATGATATTAGCTTGCCAGATCTCTGTAGCTGTGTATTCAATGAAACATGTGACTTCAGGAGATCTATTCTATCTATCTACCTTGGCTGTTTCCCCTTTAATTGGGGGGTAGCCAACATAAAAAAAAGAAAACAATAAGGAGAATACTTTGCTCTATGGGAAATGACGAGGGAGCTTGCGACTGTTCAGATGACATTGCTGGAGTGCCACAGCCCATCCTCCCGGCTCTTCCACAACCTGAGTTGCTTCACAAGTGCCAACTCCTCCTACTGCCCCTACAACAAGGCTACGTCTGTAAGATGCAGCCCCATGGTAACAGCAGATGCCCATCAGAGCTGCGTCACAATCGCTCACCACTCATTCCTATTCCTAGCACGCTCTCTTGCTTCCCTCACATCCATCCTCCTATCATTCTGGGCTCTCCTTACTCCATCCATCCACCCAAACCTAGGCCTCCCTCTACCATTTCTCCCATCAACTCTCGCATTCATCACCTTTTTCAGCAGTCTTTCATCATCCATCCTTTCCACATGGCCAGACCATCTCAGAACATTCATATCTACTTTGGTTGCAAATTTTCTTCTCACACCCGTTCTTGCTCTCACCACTTCATTCCTAACCCAATCCAACCGAGATACACCAATCATACTCCTCAGGCATTTCATCTCAAACACATTTAGTTTCCATCTCTCACTTACTTTCATACCCCATATCTCTGATCCATACATCACAATTGGCACAACCACTTTCTCATACAAAACTTTCTTAACACTCATTTCCAACCCTCTATTCTTCATCACTCCTTTCAATGCACCCAACACTTTACATCCTTCATTCACTCTGTGACACACATCTACTTCCACTCCACCATTTGCAGCTATAACTGAGCCTAAATACTTAAACTTATAAACTTCCTCAAGTGTCTCTCCATTCAATATAACATTCAATCGAGCACCATCCTCATTTCTTGTACACCTCATAACCTTACTCTTTCCCACATTCACTCGCAACTTCCTTCTCTCACACACCATTCCAAATTCTCACACTAACTGACACAGCTTCTCCTCTGAATCTGCCACCACCACAGTATCATCTGCAAACAGCAACTAATTCAGCTCCCACTCACTATCATCCCCATCTACCATTCTCAAACCTAGACCATGCACTCGCTCATTCACCTCTCTTACGACTCCATCAATATACAAATTGAACAGCCATGGTGACATCACACATCCCTGTTTCAGCCCCCCCCCCACCACTCACCTTCCACCCAACCAGCTCACGCCTCACTCTTCACTGCATGCAACAGTTTACCATTAATTCCATATAATCTCAAAACATTCCACATTGCCTCTCTATCAACTCTATCATACGCATTCTCCAGATCCAAAAATGCATAATACACATCCTTACCCTTTGCTAAATATTTCTCACATAACTGCCTAACAATAAAAATCTGATCTATACAACCTCTACCTCTCCTAAAACCACTCTGCACTTCCGCGATCACATTTTCTGTCTTATCCCTAATCCTATTAACCAGTATCCTACCAAACACTTTTCCTACCACACTCAACAAACTTATACACCTAAAATTACTGCATTCATACACATACCCCTTTCCTTTGTATAGGGGCACTATACAAGCAATCACCCATTCCACTGGCACCACTGACAACATAAAGCATATATTAAACACTCTCACTAACCATTCCACTGCAGTCACACCCCCTTCTTTCTACATCTCCGCTCTCACACCATCCATTCCAGGTGCTTTACCTGTTTGCGCTTCATACAATGCCCTTTTCACCTCCTCTCTAGTAATCTCTCTCTCATTTTCATCTCCCATTACTGGCACTTGAACATCCCCCACTGCCACTATAGCTGCCTCTCTATCTTCCTCAACATTCAGCAAACACTCAAAATATTCTGCCCATCTTTTCCTTGCATCGTTCCCTCTTAACATCAGCCCATTCACATATTTCACTGTCTCTTCCATCCTCGATCCACCCTTTCTTACTCTCTTCACTTCTTTAAAAAACTTCTTTTTATTCTCCTCATATGACCTACTAAATTCCTGTCCCCACCTAACATTTGCTAACCTCTTCTCTTTCTCTACCTTCCGCTTGGTTTCCACATTTTTCTCCCTAAAGCTTTCATACTTCTCCCTACTTTTACACTGCAGCCATTCCTCAAAAGCCCTCTTTTTCTCTTCCACCTTCATTTTCACCCCTTCATTCTACCACTCGCTGCCCCTCCTCATGCCACCTCCAACAAACCTCTTTCCACACACATCACTTGCATGTCCCACAAAACATTCTTTCATCAATCCCCATTCCTCCTCTAACTCCCCAGCTTCTCTTTCTTTCACCCTGTCATATGCCACTTTCAACCTGTCCTGATATTCTTGTTTCTTCTCTGGCTTTTTCAACTCTTCCACCTTCACCATTTTCCTTTTACATCCCCCCACTCTATTTTCCCACTCTTTTGCTACTGCCAGTTTTGCTTCAACCAAAAAATGATCAGACATATCAGCAGCCACCCCCCTAAATGCATGCACATCTTTCACTCTACCAATCATACTCTTTGCTACCAACACATAATCCATCAATACTCTTTCTTTCACTCTTCCGTTTGCCACTCTCATCCATGTATACTTATTTATTAACCTTCTTGAAAAAACTATTACCTATCACCAAGTCTTGCTCCACACATATATCTAACAGTCTGTCGCCACTCTCATTCCCACCTGGTACCCCATACTTTCCTACAACACCTTCTACCTCTTCAAGAGATGGAAAGCATAAATTAGGAAATATGCTTCATGTATGTCACCTTACTACACCAATGTTGCTTAGATATAGACACTGAATGGGACTTCCCATGACAGAAAGGATATGACCTATGCGTGGCTCCATTCACGTCTTCTTAGGTGAATTAGGCTTTGAGAAACCAAGAGGGAATCATATTAGGACCAATAGACCTTACTGAAGACAACAAGGGATATTTCTCAGACAGAGGAGGCTAACAAGTATAGCTTATCTAATATCTCTCACTCCAGATAAGGATGCTGAGACAACGAATTAACAATGTATTGAAATCCTCACAATTTTACAAATATTATGGAAGAGCTAACAAATATAATTTTTGGGGTATGAACTTCCAAAACTCCTTGTGCTGGTAATACATTTCTATATATCCATACAGTTCACAACCCCTCAACTAGTCCATACTAAACTGTTATTCATGAAGAGAGAGTGGATGGTACCTGAGGTTCTGAAGAGAACTATTTCATATATATGTGAAATGTTTGAATATGCTTATATTACAGTATATCAACCTTGATGGGTAATGCTGATTAACACTGTTACTTGGTGAAGAGCTATTAATTACTTAAATACATAAATATGAGACTTTTCTCTTCATACAACATGCATGATGCCACCAGGATCAATAGGGTGTTACAATCAGCGGAAGATTACTGCATGATAATGGAGAATAAGAACTTGATTCAACCTCTCTATAGCTGTAAACACTGCTCACAGGCATCAATATAGTATGAACATGATAAAGCCATTGTCAATCCTAGGTCCCAGAACAAGACTTCACGTTTCCCTAGATAACCCAGACTCAATCATCAAAGCCATAATTTGCTAACTAATGTTTGTCAAGGTACGTTGTATATTACTTTATACTAACTCATGGTACATTGTATATCACTTTGTATCAACTCAGGGTACGTTGAATATCCCTTTGTTCCAACTCATGACACATTGTACTGTATATCACTTTGTACCAATTCTATGTACCATATTATTCTATCTCTTGAAAGTCTGTTACCTTCCAGGATGCCAAGATCACATCCACAAATGAAATTACGCATTCCATTCCTCCTACCATAAGATCAAAGAAATGGTAAAATTCAGCTAATACATACTCTTCACAATTTTCTCAATGCCCACTCTTTCCATCTGTTCAAAACAGTTAGGCTATTTCTATTCTAGTTTCCCGATCACATTAACCTTTTCCAGCTTTCAATTACTTTACTAACACGCATTAGACACCAAATGTAATAATATGACTCTGCAAGCATTTCTAAGACACTTTATCTCCAGCTCTTCAATTTTCTTTTTACTCCACTATATTTAGAGTCAAATATGCAATGTCACTCGGTAGTGTAGGAATAATCTTCAGACAAACCAAACTTAAGTCTGCCATGCTATGAGTCTAGTTTTCCATACCCTACTCAGTGCTCCCACTTTATGGTCTGTCTACCTTCAATGGTAACTATTTACCTTTATGTCAATTCCCAAATATCTGAAAAAGTCAGCCTCCTTGAGAACTAAACTATTTAATTGCACCTCCAACTTAAACAACTCTACATCTCTACAACATCTCATAACACTTTACAAGTTTCTATATTTCTGCATGCTTATGCAAATCAGCCACTAATGCTGAAGTATCAGCACATACATGCTTGTTAATGTCCTAAATTGTACTTCCCTCTTCCATGAAGCAGACTTATTTCGTCCAAAGAAATCAGGGCGCAAGTGCAAATAGTGCTCCAATCAGATGACATGAGTGAAAAGCCCAATATTATTAACCCTTTCAAAAGTAAAGAGTTCTCTACTCATATGTTCTTTGAGCCTAAAGAAAAACACCATCTTCCTGATCAAGTTTATATAATGGAATACAAGTTCCCATTGACCTAACCCAGAGCAGTATAGAATTTTCATAATGATTGAGAGATACACAGATAAAAACATAAAAATAATATAATGATATAAATACAGAGAATTATATTGAAATCATGAGAAGGCATATAATAAATAACTGTTCTATACTATACTTGAGAACTCCAATTAGGTAAAAAGATACAAGTGTAATAAATCCATGACAAAAATGGACTACTTACAGAGTCAACAAGTTCAATTTTTGAAGTATCTTTCTTGTCATAAAAATGTTTGTGATCCAGCCACTGCCTTAAAAACTCAATTGGTGGCTGAGCTCCATAGATTTCCTTTTGAGGCATATTAACATCATCGATGAAAACCACGTATTTTCTTCCCATAGCAGGTCCAAACACACCTTTTCGACGCCTAAGAAAATTAATAAAATTTGAAAAATATGATTCTCGTTCATGAAGGAAGACTTTGTATTCAGATAATGTACCATGTGTTGAAAATCTATCAGTTTTACTGTCCTATTTTATGATGCAAAACAAATCACAATGTGAAGAGCAAACCTGTCTACTTTGGACATGATAATATCCTGGCATTGGCCAGCCGTCGTTCTACTAGAGAAATTAATGGTGTTGATGATAAATCTATCTTTGGGAAGATTAAGTAGAGCCATATTTGTGATGGCACTCTTTCCCGTGCCAGTAGGACCCAAAAGTAACATTGGCACATCATGCTCAAGGCAAGTTCTGAGGAAATATTCTTGACGAGCAGTTTCTGATGTAGGTATTAAAAGCTTGGTGATCTTAGGTAAAAAAGTAACAACGGTCATTAGCAACAAAAATTTGAAAACTCTGCCAAGAGATGCATTTTAACCATACATACAAACAAGGACTACAAAATACATTGAATTTTCATGCAAAGATTCATTACTTTTAACCTTCAAGATGGCCGAATTCTTAAGAATTTTTGTTCGAATACCAGCTCATTAGTCACATAATAAACACTGATGATTGCCATATGAACCAAAAATTGTATAGAAACTATACCTTAGCATCTGGTGGAATGGCTAATCGCTCCTTATCAATTGTGTCAAACCATGGAATCCACTTGTGACTTTCCTTATCATACAAATAATCATACACAAGACCAGCCTCAGGAGGCAACATTCTGAAATAAAAATATCCACTATAATTATCCATTTGGGGACTATATTAGCAGAGTGGTAAGAGCACTTGAATCAGGTAGTGACAACCCAACATTCAATGCTACTGCTGGGAGTTACTAAGGGCATCCAATCTTAATTCCACAGCTCAAATCTGTGTCCATCCCATTCGAAAGGGGATTAATGGTCATATAAAACAGTAAACAACTATTATTATCCTTTCCATAACAGACCCCGTGTCAGTACTCTTCATAGTAAATATGGATACAAATCCTCCCTTAGTAGAAATAAGTTGCTTGTAAAAAAATATATGTCCCAGAACAGGTAATGCATAATAAAAAAAAATGATGCTTCAGAAAAAAAAAATCATTTATTTATTTCTTGCTTAATTTGGTTTTAGACATCCAGTGGGAATACCAAAAAAATTAAGACTATCTTGATAAAAATATTCAAAGACTTACGCTCGAGTTAGCTTAAAACAGTCAGGTTTGGGATATTTGTCCATTTTCCCTGCCAAAAGAGACCTAAAATACTGATCAAAAAGACGACGACTGGTGCCTGGAGAGAAGAAAAATATGCAGTATAACTACTTAGGTCATATGAACCTAAGGAATATAAGAATGATTTAAACATTATAAATTATATTTCATATAGTGGTGATTTGTATACGAAACACTGATAAAACTAAAAAAAATATAGAGTTTAAGCTCATCTTTTATAGGGCAGTTAAAGGAATGAGAGAGAGAGAGAGAGAGAGAGAGAGAGAGAGAGAGAGAGAGGAGAGAGAGAGAGAGAGAGAGAGAGAGAGAGAGAGAGAGAGAGAGAGAGAGAGAGAGAGAGAGAGAGAGAGAGAGAGAGAGAGAGAGAGAGAGAGAGAGAGAGAGAGAGAGAGAGAGAGAGAGAGAAATTCTTTAGCTAGACAGTCACTTTTTTGCAAACTGCACGTCTTGTTTATTACATAACTTCAGTGCATCAAACCATATTTTCCCCAAATACCAGGCTCTCTAATAAACAGAACATACAACCATTTCATGAGATTGTAACAAAGTCAAATCGTTACTCTGGAAAATATGACCATGAATATAACAAGAATTCATAGAATTCTTGTATTTTTTTTTAATGAGTGTGACTTTGACAGCCAAAAAAAAAAATAAATAAAAAACTGCCCTCATCAATAAAGGCCCGGGCACGAGAAAACATCAAGACGAAGGAAAAGAAAGAGGTTATGGACAAGGCAGAGAAGAGGTAATGATACACAAAGGAAATGACACAAAAAACTAGTCAAAGTACTGAGGACCTAGAGATTTGGAGGATTAGGCCCTGTGATGACGATAGATCCGTTTTTTGAAGGAAGATAGGTTATACTACTGTGGAAAGACAGAAGGAGGAAGAGAGTTTCAGAGTCTGGAGGTAGATGGGAAGAAACAGTCACTGCACCGACCAATTCGTGAGCTACAAATCTCAACGCAGTACCTGTGAAGTGAGGTCGCTTGGCGAGTGGTACATATTTATGGTCATATTTTTCAAGTGAACAAAAAAATAACAAAGCTAAGTAAGTAATATACAATGAATTATTCCTGTACCAGTGATAGTTGAACCGATTGTCCAAGGGACTACAAAAGTGATCAGAGACTGCAGGAGACAGATCAGTTTATCATCCGATATCTTTGCTCCTAAAGGTTTTCCTGCATCCCTCACTTCATCCAGCAATGAATCTAAAAGGCGCGAGAAAGACTGAAAAAGAGTAATGCTGAGGTCAATTTCAAACTGGGTGTATGTAGCCCTAGAGAAAGTATGCAACAATAGAAAAGAGAAAACCCATAAAGCTAGAGTTAGAAAATCTGAAAGCAGAGTTTGGTGCATAAAAATGCTTGATAAAAATACCATAAAAGGGGCCCTGACAATGTTATGATGCTATAACAAATCTATAAGGTCATTAAGCAAAACTCGAGAGGATAAGGAAACTATAAAATGTTTCTCACATCATTAAAGATATACAGCTGCAAGATAGGCATATATTATACTATTCTTTAGTCAAAGATTATAAACAAATGGGTTCAATTAGTGATCTATTAGAAATGCACTTGTAATTATTTGTGATATGACGAATATCAAGAGTCCTTAGAGTTAGTTTTTGCATTTGGAGTCCACAACATATATCTGTGGTATTGTGAGAATCGTATCTGTATATCAGGAGTCCTTGGAGTTACAGTTTATATTTGGGGTCCTTGTCATGTATCTGCTTATATAATGGTATGTATCTGTAAACAATGATAGGTGACTCTCTTGTCTTACGTTTGTTGTATATAGCTGCATATGATGTCATATGTGTATACTATATACATTGTATACTGCTGTGTTGTATATAGCTTTGTAAATTTTGTTGCAGGACGAAACTACAGCAGTACAGTTTTGTGCAATAAATACTACATTACTATTTTTGGTTTTTATTACAGCACTCATTCAGCCTGCTGAACTGGCTGTAGCCAGCAAGAAACAGATCCCATTGCAGTCTTTTCAATAACTTTAATATGATGGCCTATATCTAATATCAGTCACCCACATCTACAGACCCATACATATTCCTAAATTGGGAAAGGATTAGATTTTACAAAAATTACAATGTCCTTTTCCTTGACATGAAACCCACCTGAAAGAGATGAAGTTCTGAAGTGTCAATCATAAACTTGCATTTTTTTCTAACAAAATCAAAGACAGGGGGCAACATCCACTCTATGACTTCTTCGAGATTTTCCTTTACAGCATCTGTGATGGCTTCTGGTAAAGTGGCTATATAAGAGTCCTAAAGCACGGCAGAAGTAACAGATAATAACTTAGTGAATCTATGGAATAACTTACTTGAAAAATCTACACCTCATAAATACATGAAGCAGACAGTGATTCATAAATGCAAAATCTGAATATAAATTTGAGTGATATGTGGATATGCTTATTAATCACAGAATAACGTAAACTACCTTGAGTGGCCTCCATCCTAGCTGTTTGTTTTCCATAAAAACCATTCCACAACGAGATACAGTAGCCGGCGAGGCTTGCTCCAAGTCAGATGTTTCAAACATGACACTCATCTTTTTTGGCATCTACAAATAATATGCAAATGAATGAATTATTATATGAAAATAAAAAATATATGCTTATAAAGCACTTAACATCAAACAGACAATTCTTCTTCATTTCTAAAAGCTACATTTTCTAATTTTGTAACTGCCATTCATTATGTTTCAGAAAGGTAAGCAATGGCAATTGGAGCTTACTTATGTCAACTTATTCAATGAATGGCTGAGATATTGTCACATATGCTGTCCTAAAAATAATATAAAGAGTCGTATTTTATCAAATCCCTCAAAGTACAATTATAATTTAAATTTTAATATATATATATATATATATATATATATATATATATATATATATATATATATATATATATATATATATATATATATATATATATATATATATATATATATATATATATATATATATTACAAAGTGATTTCCAGAAGCTTTCATAATTAATTATGTGACTGTACCCTACCATATCTTTACTAAGTGTACAGTTGGTATAAGAAAGTATTTTCTTGCTATATAAAAAAAAAATCTAACTGTATTTTTTACCTGAATAATTTCCCCAGACATTAGACAGAGTTTTTTGTTATCATCAAGCACAGTGTTGAGATTCTCAACCCAAGCTGCATCAACAGGACCATCAAATACAAGCCAGCGGCGATCTTCTGAGGTTGAGACAGCCATCTCTCGAAAAGTCTTGGCCAAAACGCCTGTAGATGGGAAATTAATGTATTTTGGTATTACACTAAGTCCTAAAAAGTTAACTTTCTTCTGTAGCAGACATATCAATATAAATATAAATTCTGGCTCAAGCATTATAAATACATCACACCATTCATAAACCAAGTTAAACACCTAAGTTAAGCAAGTCATGAATCAAACTTGAAAAATACAAAGGTTTTGCTACCATCTATGACCTAGAGCAATAAAATTATTCTTTATTGATAAACACACAAATAGGGACATCTAACAAAGAAAACTTTCCTCAATGATATAACAGTTGCACAACTATAAAATCGCTTCATAAACTAAAGAAAGTTCATGTAGATTGCAAAGATATATATATATATATATATATATATATATATATATATATATATATATATATATATATATATATATATATATATATATATATATATATATATATATATATATATATATATATATATATATATATATGCGAGGGGATTATGGCTTAATGTACAATGATACCAAAACAATAGGTGAAAATAGTTGTTGTTGTCCTTCCATAAGCTGCCTGGACGAACAGCCCAGAGTCTCTAGGGAGGGAGACATCTGACTCAGTACTTTTCTACAGAGCTCTCAGGGAGAACATGTGGTGTTGGTGGGTTATGTGTTTGCGTGCAGTGCAGTCTTCCATAATGTGTTTGGCAGTATGAAGTGACGAGTTACAACCTGGAGAGGCATCATCAACAGAGACTATTGGTGTTCTTACCATCTGACCACTCATGGGAAAATGGATCATAAGCTCCATATAACTGGCCTAAGGTAAGTGACTTGGGATTGATGATCTTGTACTGGACTCCTCGCTCATCCCCAACTTGACGCTCTTTGCCAGCTTTATCCACGGCAGAAGCCAGCCCCTAAATAGAAGTTATACAATATGACAGAATTGCGGAAGTGTATATTATGAGACCTATTAAGTATTATTTAGAGACATTTGGGCCAAAATAATAACGGTGGTGTTACCTAATGGAATGAAATAACAGAAGTGCCTCAGTAGTGGGCAAGAAGTTGAAGTACCGCCACTCATGACAGAAATCCGGACTCCTTGCCATCTCTTGTACTTATAGGCATAAAGCCTGTTTAGAAGAATTCAAAAAAACTTCTAATAGCAAAAATCAATGTGGGGTGTGGTAAAGGGAAGCATTTTCCTGATTCTTTTATACCATCTCTAAACACAACACCCTTACAGTCGAACACATTCTTGTTTTTTATTTTTTTATTTCCAAGTCACATTTCTACTCATGAGAGAAAGTACTTTTTTGTAAGGAAAAGAGTAATATATCAAATAATGAAGCATGGCCTCAAAATTAATTAAATGACGTAAAAAAATATAGAAAAGCAAAGGTTGCTTTGAGCAATAGGTTAAAAGCATCCAAACTTGCGTCTGGAATAAACTGTTTAGAGAAAATGCAAAAGGATATGCTCTTAATGCTTAAATAGGTCTCAGTTATATGACAGTACACGTTTTTTACTTATTGCTAATATTTTGGTAGGTCAAGAGAAACGAAACAAAATACATGTTGTATAAAATCAGGAGAAAATGTTTACAATAGTACCCCTGACTTAGGGCTTATTACTTATAGGTAGTTTTATTTTATTATAAATTGTGAAATATATTGGAAGCTAATACAATAGACAATTGGACATTTCTGTTTTTTTTTTTTTGAACAATGGACAAACATAAAAATATGAGTACTATATATATATATATATATATATATATATATATATATATATATATATATATATATATATATATATATATATATATATATATTATATATATATATATATATATATATATATATATATATATATATATATATATATATATATATATATATATATATATATATATATATATATATATATATATATATATATATATATATATATATATATATGTTGGTGAAGCACATATACCTGGCTAAAATAATACTTATTAGCCAGTAATATATTTATTAAAATCATTAAAAATAAAAGCCAAAAAGAATACGATTATTAACTGCCTTTTCGATATTTACAATAACAAGCTATTGCACACAACACTGAGTTTGATAATAAAGAAAGTGTAAATGATATATGAATGGCTGTTGAAGTGCAATGTAAAGACACAATTACCTTTTGTGCATCAATACAAAATAGTTACAAAATTGACTTCACAGATAGTATAATTAGTAGTGCATTAAACAAGTTACTATGAACTGCATAAGGTTTGCTTATTTGTTTTCTTTCTCCTGCTACTCTCATGCTGATAGTAAATCAAGTGTACACAGATATGTTATGCAGATCATTAATGGACGTATACTATAGATGAGCAGTACAGAAAAGTCATGATGATGTGTACATGTACTCTGCATTTAAATTACCATCACACCACCGACTATGTCATAAACAATGACAGCAGTAACCTTTTCTCATCTCAAGACTAGTCACTGCTCACTCTCTAAAGAGAGCGAGGTTGATGGAATTCAAGAGCAGTAAATATGAATACTCTAATATAAATAACACATACTACTTCAAGTAAAGAGATACAGAAAGACTGGGTCATGCGATTCCCGTAAGAGGCATCCTAGAGCTTTTGGGTACTGACTCCAATAGATTGGCTCCAAAACACTAAGGTATTATGGAAATAATATGTATGAATGCAATACCTACTCCAAAATGGAATAATAATATGTGAAAGAGTATTCAATTAATGTGCAATAGTCTAAAAATATAGCAATCCACGTTAGTTCAACAACCATACACAATCACTTAATATACTGAGATGGAATAAGAAGCACAAAGACAAATGTTTGTGGAGATTGTATGTCAAGTAAAGCTCTACAATAATCATAACTCCAATAACACTCTTGAGATGGAATAAGAAGCACAAAGACAATAGATCACTAATGTTTGTGGAGATTGTATGTCAAGTCAAGCTCTACAATAATCATAACTCCAATAACACTCTTTAGATTTAGTTCTCCCTCCAAAAACATGAGTTATTCAAATCCGAGAACACTTGAAAGTCTCGGTGGAAGAATTTAAGCACTAGAAAGTGGCATGCCTTCAGCCTCAGTTCTGAACAAGTTACATGCAAAGTAGCTAATACTATATACAAACTGCTTACAAATTTACTGGACAGGTTATTATAAATGGAATGATTAAACACTTCAGGATTTGCATTATTTATATAAATAGAAGGGTCTCATCAGTGAGGAAAAAGGTTAATATGTATGGCATATTCTTTTAAAAACAATATGAATATAATAAAAGATACACAAATTCTCGAATATAATAAATTATACAAAATTTTCCCTTCTCCCAAAAATATGACACAAAATGTTTGCAGTGCAAAACTTAAATACTCAGGATTTTACTATATTAGCCTTTATTTAATCATCTTGGCTAATGATTCCTACTTGATCCATCTGCTAAGTTGAGGAGATTAGAAATTAAATAAGATTGGCTAGGTCCCTATTAACATTTGGGCATCCTTGATACTTGGCCTATGAGGAGTGTCTGGTAACTCGGTAATAATTTATGGTATACTACGAGATGAGAGATAGGTAGCTAATAGATGCTATATAGCTCTCATCTAAAGCACAATATGAATTAGAGCAGTATATATATATATATATATATATATATATATATATATATATATATATATATATATATATATATATATATATATATATATATATATATATATATATATATATCCCATTATTGTTTCTTTTTTGATGTCGGCTACCCCAAAATTGGGGGAGACAGCCAAGATATATATATATATATATATATATATATATATATATATATATATATATATATATATATATATATATATATATATATATATATATATATACACAGGGGGTCCCCAGGTTACGCAGTCCTCGAGTTTGACGTTCCGCCATCATGACAGTCCTATAAATTATTAATGAATTAATAATAAATAAATTTTTCAACCTACATGCTTGTGTGATAAATTCAAATTTCGTGCTCTGAACAGGTTGTGAGCGTGGTGGGCAAATACACAGTTAGTAGCACTGTTGCATATGTATATATAAAGGTAATGGCTTTATTTACTTATTTATGTATTTTGTTACCTGAAGGAATTGGATTTAATTTATTTACAAAATTATCAAATATATAACTGTAAATATGATATTTATGCGAAAAAGTTTGTTGAGCGTATTGAAAGAATACATCGTCACCTAGCATTAGACTGAAAAGAAGAAGTGTTGCTCAGTTTTTTCTTGTACGCCATATTGTTTCTTGTGCTCATCTGTTCTCTCGTTGTTTTTGCTTGTATTTGCTTGTAATTGACCTGTACTATGCCTCCCAAGCGTAGTGGTGATTTTTCTGATGGAAGTTTTGCTTAGAAAAGAAAAGCCATCAGCATAGAAACTAAAGTTGAAATAGTAAAACACTCGGATAAGGAAGAAAGTGCTACAAACATTGGCCGCTCACTGGGGTTAACACGTTCGATGGTGGCTACGATCATTAAGAAAAAAGATTGCATCCTTATGCATGTGAAAGGTTCTGCTCCTATAATATCCACTGTGGTTACTTATGATTAAGATGAAGAGATTATTATTGCTTTGGCTGGATGATCAGCATCAACAACATATCACAGTGAGCCACATCTTGATACAGGGAAAGGCTAAGAGATTGTGCGATGCTGTGAAAAGTGAAAAGGGGGAAGGGAGTGAAAGTGACAGAGTTTGTGGCCAATAGGGGTTGCTTTAATCGTTTTAAGATTTGTGCTAATTTGCATAACCTAAGGGTGCAAGGTAAAGCTGCTATTGAAGATGAGAAAGCAGCAAAAGTGTCCCAGTGTGTTAGCAGAAATAATTAAGGAGGGGGGTTACCATGCCGAACAAATATATAACATGGATGAGTCTGGGTTGTTCTGGTAGCATATGCCTAGGTACATCACCAAAGAGGAGAAGACAGCACCAGATCATAAAGTCAGCAAGGAGAGACTGACATTGCTTTTGGGGGCTAATGCGGCTAGAGACTTCAAGCTGAAGTCCTTGTTGGTTTACTTGGCAGAAGATCCAAGGGCACTCAAGAGCATTTGGAAGGGTCAACCGCCTGTCGTCTGGAAGTCAAGCAAAAGGGCTTGGATAACCCTTCAGATATATGAGGACTGGTTCTGCAACCATTCTTTCCCGGAACTGGTGTGGTACTGTGCTTTCAAGGGTCTGCCCTTTAAGGTGTTGCTATTGCTGGACAGTGCCCAAGATCACCCTCCATATTTGGATGGCTTTCATCCTAATGTAAAGGTTGTTTACCTTCCACCTAATACCACTTCCATGTTACAGCCAAAGGAGCAGGGGATCATTGCCTCTTTCAAGGCCTACTACCTCCGAAGGACAAGAACTTGACTCTCAAGGAGCTTTGGAATTCGCACAATATTCTTCAGGCTGTGAAGAATATTGATGATTCTTGGGAGGAAGTTAAGCAGACGAACTTGAATGGGGTATGAAAGTAACTGTGCCCCCAGTTTGTGAATGACTTATGTGGCTTTAAGGAGACAGTTGAGACTGTCACCAAAAACACTGTTGCCCTGAGTAAGGGCCTCAACTTGGAGGTGGAGCCTGATGATGTAACAGAGCTGCTGGAATCTCATGGAGAGGAGTTATCTCTTGAAGACCTCATTCAACTGGAAAAGTAGATGGTTGAAGAGAAGGAAGTAATATTAATCCCCAAGCCCAAGAGATTCACAACAGGAAATTGGAAGAATCTTTTACTCTGATAGAGGAAAGGTGGGCAAAGCTCGAGGCTCAGAACTGCCATATTCACTAAGGTCGCCAGTGTTAAAAGAAAATTTGGGAGGAGAATAAGAGGGCATCCTTCCAGATTCTCCTTGACCAATTCTTCGTGAAGGCATAGCCCCCACCAAAAGATCCTGTATTCTCTACCTCAGGTGCCTCTATAGACTCACCTGCCCCAGCATTTGCTGCAGGTTCTTTTGCCTCTCCAGACTCACCTGCCCCAGTCTCCTCAGCACCTGCCTCTCCAGTTTCATCTTCCTTATAAGTCTGTCTCTCACTCCCTTGCAATGCCCTTTCCAGTGTGCAAGCCAACCACACGAGTAAATGTAAGCAATACTGTATAGTGCACTTTTACAATTTTTATGTCTTAGATTACACGAGTAAAGGTAAACAATAGCGCATAGTGTACTTTTACTCTTTTTGTGTCTCAGATTATGAATTTAGATGATTTTTCTATGTTTTAGATTACTCATATTTAGCATTGGTAGTAGGCCTAGGTTCGTATATAGGTGTACCCGATTTATGATGAAAACCGGGTTACGACTATATATATATATATATATATATATATATATATATATATATATATATATATATATATATATATATATATATATATATATATATATATATATATATATATACAGTAATCCCTCGCTATATCGCGATTCACCTTCCGCGAATTCAGTGCATCGCGGGTTTTTATGGTGAGCATATGTATTTTATAGCGCAGATATTCTGGGTATATTGCGGGAATCCACGATATGTGGAAATATTAAAATTTCCAGTATTTTCATTATTTTATTGATAAAAAGAGTATTTCCTACCTTAAGAATAATAAAACAGTAAAAAATAGTAAAAAAAAAAACAAATTTAAACATGTAACTCACAGTATTGCACAATATAAAATACGATACCGGTATCGGCATCTTGGAAGACGCAAAGGGTCGCACCTACGTGAGATAGTACACGGGATGCTATTGGCTGAAAGGGTGGGAGACGACAAATCACAGAATTGTGTTATGTATGTTCTGTATCATAGGGTCTGATTGGCTTTTTGATTGAGACTTGTTTTTCCCAGCATCTTCCATTGTCTCGCCTCACCCATTCAGTTACTCACGCGTGCGCCGTTCTCGTTGTGCCTCTTAATACGTTGTGATTGTGTTTTTTGTGAAACTTTTGCTTGTGTATTTCAACCCCTGCCACCCAAGCATCCTTCATCTTCTAAGGCTTCTGGTAGTGAGCCTAAGCGGCAAAGGAAGATGTTGACAATAGCAGATAAGGTAAAACTGTTAGATATGCTGAAGGAAGGAAGAAGTTTATCGGCTGTCGGCCGCCATTTCGGCATCAATGAATCTACTGTTTGCTACATCAAGAAGGAAGAGGTGAATATCAGGAAGACAGTGACTCTTACTTTTAACAAAACAGCAAAGAGGGTCGTAACACCCCGTAATAAGATAATAGTGCGGATGGAATCTGCTTTGGCCCTGTGGATTGCTGATTGCAGGAAGAAGAACATCAGCTTAGACACCAGTATCATGCAAACAAAGATGAAGAAGCTGTATGAGACATTCGCTGCAAACAAACTCGACGACGACAGTGGCAACCGTGAGGAGGAGGATAAAGAAGAAATGGAAGACCCACAACCAGGACTGTCCAACTATTCTCCACCGAGGAAACCATCGTTCGTTGCTAACAAGGGATGGTTCGCCAAATTTCAAAAACGCTTTGGCCTAAAGAACGTTTCGGTGCATGGCGAAGCTGCCTCTGCAGATACAGCTGCAGCTGAAGATTATGTGAACAATGACTTCAAGATAATTATCGAGGAAGGCGGTTATGCTCCTGAGTAAGTGTTCAACATGGATGAGACTGGGTTATTTTGGAAGAGAATGCCGTCTCGCACTTTTCTTTTCAAGGAAGAAGCTAAAACCCCTGGACTTAAAGAGCACAAAGACCGCGTTACCATCGTCATGTGCGGGAATGCTGTGGGCTTTATGTTAAAGCCAGGGCTTATCTACAAGTCAATGAACCCTAGGGCTTTGAAGAACATAAACAAGAATTTGCTGCCAGTGTATTGGATGCATAACCCTAAAGCCTGGATCACAAAAAGCCTCACATTGGACTGGTTTTACCAATGATTTATCCCTCAGGTCAAAGTTTTTATTGCAGAGAAGGGCTTGATTTTAGAGTCCTTCTGTTGATGGATAATGCTGGTGGTCATGCAACTGATCTCCAATACGACGGTGTTGAGGTAGAGTTCCTGCCACCGAAAATGACATCACTGATTCATCCTATGGATCAAGGTGTTATTTGTGCATTCAAGGCCATCTACACACAAAATGCTATGGCGAACCTGGTTGACTCCATGGATGCGTACAAAGAATTCGCACTGAAGGCGTACTGGCATTACTACATGATTGCTACATGCCTTCAAAATATTCAGAATGCACTCAAAGAGATGAAGCCAGTCACAATCAATGCCAGCTGGAAGAAATTGTGGGCCAAAGTCATTTACGACTACAAGGGATTCGCTCCTGACCAAGTCCATAACTCGGCAGTTGAGAATGCTGTGAAGTTGGCTGCATTGCTATGAGGAGAAGGCTTTAAAGACATGACTCACAAAGACATCAGTGAACCTAACAACTGCCACCCGCAGCTGTTAACTGATAAAGACTTGGAGGAAATGACAAAATCAGAAGTGAAGAAGAGGAAGAACAACAACAGCAAGTGCACGATGAAGTCGAAGAACTTGGCCTTACACTCGAACGGCTCCCAGCCATGTTTAACATGGCCAAAGAAGTCCAACAACTGTCCCAGGAGTATGATGATGATATGGTTCGTTCAGTGCACTTCTGTAATATTATCGACGATGCCATGACTCCTTACAATAACATCTTCGCACAAAAGAAGAAACAGCGCCAGCAACTCCCCATTACCATGTTCTTCTCTCGCAAAAAGCAGCTGTATAGCTGTCATTGGCTATGCAATATGTAAACGTCATCATCGCGTCATTCACGGTAAGCTTACCTATCATGTTCATATAGCTTCATGCTTGCGCGCTGCTATTTATGGTAAACTTACCTGTCACACTCATATAAATTTACACTTGCGCGCTGTTATTAATAAAGTAAAGGGTGAGTTGTTAACAGTGCAGGGAGGGTTTATACAGTAAAGGTAATAATAAATGTAAAATACTTGTAGTAAATATGGTGCTGCTACTTTGCGGATTTTCACCTATTGAGGGTGGTCCTGAAACCGAACCCCCGCAATAAACGAGGGATCACTATATATATATATATATATATATATATATATATATATATATATATATATATATATATATATATATATATATATATATATATATATATATATATATATATATATATATATATATATATATATACAGTGATCCTTCGCTGGATCGTGTTTCATGGCTCGTGTTTTCATTGTACCACAGTTTTTTTTGTGGCAAATTATTTTTTTTTTTTTGGGGGGGGTTATATGCAAAAATATTAAAATATTGAAAAAAATAAAAATTCTCAGTATTTTAATTTTTTTATTGAAAAAAAAAAACATATTGCATTATCTAATTGATAAAAAAAATTATTTCCCAGCCTACGAATAATAAAGCAATAAAAAATAGTAAAAAACATAAAGTTAGATATACGTACGTACAGTATAACTCACAGTATTGCATCATGCGAAATAGTGTCCGATAGCGTACAATGTATTGGGGTCGCAGCTACGTGAGCTAGCTTATATATTTATATTTCCAGTAGTTTCATGATTTTATTGATAAAAAAAAGTATTTCTTAGCCTAAGAATAATAAAACAGTAAAAAATAGTAAAAAACATGAATACTAACAGTATTGCAACATGTAAAATACGATACCGCTATCAGCGTTTCGGACAAAGGCTCGTTCAGTCTAACTCACGTGTGTGCCGTTCATGTTGTGCTTATTAAACGTTTTGCTTGTGTCCGATAGCGTACAATGTAATGGGGTCGCAGCTACGTGAGCTAGCATATATATTTAGATTTCCAGTAGTTTCATGATTTTATTTATAAAAAAAATGTATTTCTTAGCCTAAGAATAATAAAACAGTAAAAAATAGTAAAAAAACATAAATACTAACAGTATTGCAACATGTAAAATACGATACCGCTATCAGCGTTTCGGACAAAGGCTCGTTCAGTCTAACTCACGTGTGCGCCGTTCACGTTGTGCTTATTAATACATTTTGCTTGTGATTTTTTTACTCGCATATTTTAACCTTTGCAATGCCTCCCAAGCATCCTTCATCTTCTAAGGCTTCTTGTAGTGAGCCTAAGCGGCAAACGAAAATGTTAACCATAACAGATAAGGTAAGTTTACCTATCATGTACATATAAATTTACATTGCATGCTGTTATTTATAAAGTAAAGGGTGGTTTTTTAACAGTGCAGGGATGGTTTATACAGTAAACGTAAAAATAATTGTAAAATACCTATGTACATGAGTATGTCATATAAATTTACGCTTGCATGCTGTTATTTATGAAGTAAAGGGTGGTTTGTTAACAGTACAGGGAGGGTTTATGCAGTTTATATGGTGTAAACGTAAAAATAAATTAAAATATCTATGTACATATAGGCTGATCCTACTCCGCGATTTTCCTGTCTCGGAATCGAACCCTCGCGATAATGGAAGGAACACTGCATATATATATATATATATATATATATATATATATATATATATATATATATATATATATATATATATATATGCAATGACCTAATTTTGCTTACGGGAAAGAGCTCCATGCTCGTAACTCCCTATCTCCAAGTATGATAAGTGATATCATACTTATCCTTAAAACTATGGATTGAGTTTGCATTAACTACCTCCTAGCTTAGCGAATTCAAACCATCAACTACTTGTTCCGGTTTTACGTCACGGACTCCCTTTTCTACCAAGAGCAAGGATGATTGCCTTCTTGCGAAGGATTTGTTTTGGTAGATGTAATCGTTACCCTGAGTGCATGCCCTTGATAACCTCAGACCGTGACGGGGAGTGAACCCTCGACCTGATGCCTCAATGTCGTAGACACTACCGCTTGAGTGACGGTGACTACTCAATTCATCAACTACTCTTACACCAAAAAAGTATTTCCTTACATCCTGCAAAGAAGTTTTTTTATGAAGCTTCAAACTATGACCCCAAGTTCTAGTGCCAGCCATATCAAAATATCGATCCCAATACACTCTGCCATAACCACGAAGGAATTTCAAAACTCTCACCATATCCCCCAATCATTCTTCTAGCTTCAAGTGATGGTAAGTCTAATTCTCTGTTTCTCCTAATAAATGAGATTGCATAATTCTGGCACCAGTTTCGTGGCATGTCTTTGAACTTTTTCAAGCTTAGCAATGTGCTTTTTCAAGTGCGGATTCCAAAAGGGGGCTGCATATTCGAGTTTTGGCCTCACATAGGTTACATAAATATTTCTGATCATTTCCTTGTACATGTGTCTGAAGGCTACCCTTACATTTGATAAGAATGCATATGCTGCCCTTACTATGCCATTTATATGTATTTCTGGAGACAAATCTGCCAGCATGTTTACTCCTAGATCTCTCTCATTTTCTGTCTCTTGAAGTTGTACTCCAGCCACCGAGTAGTCAAGCTTGGGCCTTCTTGCACTTGTACCCATTCTCATTACCTTACATTTTGAAGAATTGAATTTCATTAGCCACTTTTCTAACCACTCGTGCAGACTATTTAGATCTTCCTGAAGTTCTCTACCATTGTTCTCGTTTCCTACTTTCTTTACAATCTTTGCATCATCTGCAAACATATTCATGAATGAATTTACAGACTCTGGTAGGTCATTTACATATACAAGGAACAAAAGTGGCCCTAAAACTGAACCCTGTGGAACTCCACTACTAACTCTTCTCCATTCAGACACTGAGTGTCTTACTCTAACCCTCTGTTCCCTTCCTTCTAAATAAGTTTTTATCCATTTCAAGACATATCCACCTATTCTAGCCATTGCTTGCAGCTTCCTAATAAGTCTCCCATGTGGAACAGTGTCAAACGCTTTCTGGAAGTCTAGGAATATGCAAGCTGCCCAGCCCTCTCTTTCCTGTAAGATTCGGCTTACCTCGTCATAAAATTCTAATAAGTTTGTTACTGTTGATATTCCTGTTGTGTGTGCGTAGTTGTATATAGGGTATGCACGTATTACACAAATAATATTATTTATAAAAAAAATTTTGATTTAAGAAAAGGTTTTAGCTTCCATACCTATATTTAAATGTTCTTCATTGTAAATAAACAAGTGTCAGATGTAAAGCTTACATTCATCACAAAATAAAATCTGCAAAATGAACTGCAGTTAGAAAGAAATTTAGGATTTTTCTCAGAGGACCACTTAAGAAAAAAGAGATTGTTTGTAAGCACATTTTGTATGAGAAACTCAAGTATCAGTAATAAAGTATAAACTTATTGTTTTATATCATTTATTTATAGCTGTAGTTGAGGATGAAATATCGAATATAAAGAGCTTTCATCAAATTATGAACTTAACAATGCATGACACAATCACTGGATGTTGGCTGATGTGTTCATGAGGGGAATAATATATCCCCAAAAGGCTTCGATAATTACCTTTAATGGTTGCCATTTTTGGCTTAGCATTCCCAAAGAAGATTAGCATGACAGTTTTCATTTAAAGGAATTCCTAATAAATGTTTTTTTTACAGTGGTCAATAATGACTGACTTTTTCCTTGAGGAAGAAAAAAGGAAAAGGATTATCTATTCCTTCTTAAAGATTGAGAAATCTAGCATCAATTTAAAATATCAAATGATAAAGGCTTGACTCAGACGTGGAAGCCACGAGCTTGGTGTCTCTTTCTAAAAATACAGATTTTTAAATATAAAATTAATTCATATATTACTCTTCCGTTAGCTTGGGGAGCACTGGCTATCTTTAAGGATGCACCAGTGCACCCGGGTGTACCATTTGAAAAACCACTTTACTTTCAATAGGTATCCCTATGTTAATTAAGTATGAAAAAAAAATTACTAGTGTCACCTCAGCCTCAATGTCCACAATCTACTATAGGGACGGGGTTAGTGCAGTCTGAGAGAGAGGCTAAACATTTAGCAACAGATCAGATATAGCATTTGACTACTATCAAATTTGGCTCTATAAACGAGAATTTAATTTCGTCCATTGCAAAGGTTACGAGAAACAATTCACAAATGTAGTCCATATCATGAAAGACTAAAACTTAAAGAACCCATTGTGTATTTATACCAAGAGCTTTCTTAAATAAGGAAAGAATATATTCCTTCAAAAGGTAGTTAGCTGTTGGAATAATAATGGTGCATATGTAACCATTTTACATAATGCCTCAGATTTCTTCTTTTTTCTTCACAGAGTCGGTGATGCTCAAACACTTTTAAGATAATAGTTATATAAGCATTTGAGTCTGTCAGTATAAATAAATAACAGCACGCATATTAGTCGGTGATAAATGCATAACTGTGAAAGTCAAATCGTCGCTGCAAAAACAGCTCTTAAATTTGCTGAGTCGAAATTCTGGTTTATATTCAAACCAATGTACAGTAGTTTTATAAAATTTGAGAAGTCATGTATTGTATCTGCACTTCATATTCAAAAGTTTTTACATCTTAAGATGTCACATCAACAAATTTCCAGCAACGACTTGACTAATGAAGAAACAATGAAAGAACAAAGTATATATAAGAAATGTAAAACAACAAGGAGCAAAAATTATTAAGGAGCATGGAGTCTGGTGAACATTGAAAATATATAAAGATGTGAATAATAAGTGTATGAAGGGAAAGGTAGGGATTGTGAAGAAAGGATAAGGTAGGAATTAGGTAGCCCACTGCAGCTGTTTTATATGATTCTGTCTGCTACCAACACCTTTTGTGACTAAAAATCTTGCACTAAGTGGATAATAAAAAGAAAAAAATGAGAGAGAGGCTTAGTGATATGCAAGAGAGATCTAATAATCTCTGATATAAATCATAAATTGTTCTTTAACATTATACAAGATTTTCAAAAAGAATGGGTACAAAGGGTTCCCTGTGTAAAATGCTTCAAGTAATAAGCACCCATCATATTATAACACGATATTTTTGAAGTCACAGACTTAAGCAACATTCACACTAGTGAGCATTGTATTTCTATTTCAAATATAAGGAATTATCTAACTGTATCTTCAACTGGGTCGGAGATAATATAGAATATGTACCTAGTATCTTTAACAACAGCTGTATCACTGCATGCATCTACAATTTAAAAATCAATAGAATCTTCACACTATTTAAGTACACCCTTCTTAACTTCACACACAACATTATGATTTAGCCAGTGCTAAGAAAGTTCATTGCTTAATATCAGTTTCACATACTTTAAGAGTATGACAATGCAAATGCTCTAAATATAAAAATATGAGGCTAACGTACTATATATATATATATATATATATATATATATATATATATATATATATATATATATATATATATATATATATATATATATATATATATATATATATATATATATATATCATGTCAACAGTCATTGTTGTATTCCTTGCATGTTATAATAGATGATAAAGGGGATAAGAGACCTAGGGTCCGGCGATACCTCCCTCCCTGAAACATATTAATATTAAGACCTCATATGAACTAGTAATTTCTTTAATATATTATACACGCGAAATTTTACATCAAGTTGATAGTTGTAACAGCAGAAATCGATACAAAACTTGATTTATCATTATACCAGAGAAAGCCTGACTTATCCTGCATTTATAGTCTCTCTTCAACATATCTTTTATTTTACATTACATTGATGACCAAGGAGCTAAGAGGAGTGATCAAGGTTGTTTGGCTCGGCCACCTCCTTACAAAGGAGACTGCGGCCATTGTATATAAAAGAAAAGATATTTTAATCCTTGAATATTAATAATCTATGTTAGCAGTATTCAAAGCACTATTTTTAGTTAACTCAAAAGAGAAAAAAAATCTCTGGACATTTCACTCAAAAGAAAAAACTCTCGATCAACGTAAGCATCGTATACAGGGAAACCTTGCAACCTGGAGGCATACTGAGAGGAAAAGTAAATAAGTTCTCTCTTTTTAATATTCATGCTCTTCCCGTCTCTCTAAGCGATCTCTCTACATAATAACATCCCACAATAGCAAAATAAGTAATGCATTTCTCATAAGTTAAGAGACCCCTCCAGCTTTCATGGCGATTTTGAACTTTCCAATCCTTCGATGCCGTTCCTTCTGTTGCAGAGACGTTGCCATGATCTGTCACGGGGGCAAGGGTTAGTGCCCATCCTCCATATGGAAGAGGGAGTAGAGTCTATGCAATTAAATCATAAAGATAGATAGAGAGAGAGAGAGAGAGAGAGAGAGAGAGAGAGAGAGAGAGAGAGAGAGAGAGAGAGAGAGAGAGAGAGAATGGAATTTAAAAGAACTGTAAATATTAAAAAAATATATACACTATATATAAAAATTACATTGTTTCAATTATGCACTAGAGAGAGCTAAAAATGATCTAAAATTAAGAATAATTATTGTATACTACTATATCTAAACAAGCAACTGATTATATAATATCATTACATTGATAACATCCCAACCATTATATTCCTTCCGTGATAATTGAAAACATCCAAATTGTACAACTGGATATATATACGATAAAAAATAACGACAATGCAATCATGCATGAACCAAAATACTTAAATTAGCCTTTTCAAATATTTCATATCAACCCATTAAACTGAGGTCCACATTATGGGAAATGGAAATATGGTCAGAAGCTCCACAAGTCTGCCTTCCCACGAGAACCTCTTGAATTTTATATATCCTATTATTATCACTTATAATACAGCTTTAGAGGAGTCCTATAAGAAACGAAAATGAATGGCTATTTCCATATTTACATTGTCCATACCGAAAACTTTACTCATATCAGATATAACGTCTTCATATCAAGGAAACTACAATCTTATAACAATATTCATAGTTAACAATTACATTAATCATTCCATACTGCAAATGAGTTGATACAATGTCTGTCATATACGGTACAATAAACAAGATTTCAATCTTAATGAAAATAGAAGCTGATATTGGTTAACCATTCAAAAATAAATTCTGACAAAAATCTTTTGACAAAAATATTTTCACAAAAATTTCACAAGAGGATAAGAAAAGAAAATATAAAAATATAAAAATATTATAAGTATATAATAAAAAAAACAAGTATCTAAAAACACACCAAGAAACATAATCATAAATTAACAGAATTAATACGTAGGAAAACTAAAATGAAAGTATATTTAACACAAACTAAAATTAGGGGGCAAAAATACCTCCTACATGTTTCCCTGCGTGTTGTAAAGCTAACTAAATAGGGCAGATCGAGGAGACTGAAAGTCCCCTTCTTTCTATTTTCCTCCTGCAAAGAGTCAATGTTTTGCATTGACTCAGGCACTCCCCTTATTAGGAGGATAATGGTATCTGTATACAGATAGATAGATAAATTAACAAATATTAAAATAATTAGGAAGTATATAAATACCTGATAAGCCTGAGTCTTGCCACTGAGTGGTTCTCCAACGATCATGACACCATGGCGAACGAGAATCATATTGTAGAGCTGCACCATTTTCTCCAAGAACCAAGGGACTGCCTGAACGAGCAAAGATATCAATAACAATCAAAATTTTATATTAGAAACTTGGTCATATGGTTATAAAAAATAAAATAAGTTCTACAGACGAATTAAAACGAAAAATCTATATAAGACTCAATATAAAAATGCCTGAATGAGCCTGCGTGAGACTCAGTGATATAAATTAAGAATTGAACATATGATAATCAGATAAATCAATTCTACAATCTAATAAGATAATTAATTCTGAATGAGAATCAAAGAAAAAATATCTGAATAAGCCTAAATGAGCAAAGAAACGAAAATTAAAGATACACTATATGAACTTGCTCATATGATGATCAGAAAATAAGTTAAACAGACTACTGTACAAAGAATGCTAAATTCTAAATAAGAATCAACTAAAAAATCTCTTCGGTAATACCAGCAAAAGGGAATTAAATTACTGACATAGTATTTAAGTTGATTTCATTACAAGAATATCCATGATCATAACATCAGTTTTCATACCATTTCTATATATCAACAATCCTAAAACAATGCCTTTACCTGCAAATTACTGTCGGCTAACACTTTTTTGAGGGCAGATTCAAGATAGGGATCGTTTTCAAACGAATGTTCTTTCTCTGAAGGAAAAAGATCCTGAACTATTCCTTCAAACAGTGGTACGTCCTGGAAAAACAATACTTGAACGTATCGTGTTATTTCCTGACAATCATTTTGAAAACAAAATACATTCATAGAACATATAAAACTATCAGTGAATGTATAAATACAATATAGGAAACCATAATATATCTAGCAGATCAAACTAATTATAGAAACATTTGTTGTAATTTCAGTGGTTCAAGTAATGAATCTTGCCTACCTGGGCTAGGAACTTGGGCAAATTAACATCCCTGATAGCTCTCAAAACAACCTGTGGCTCAGGGAGGTCTGGATTCAGTTGCTTCAAATTGGCAGCAGCGAGTAAAACCGCTTTTACAGCCCTCATACCATAGTCATAATGATTTTGACTAGACAGTTGTTCACAGCATAATCTGTAGGTGTCCACAATTTTTCTGGCCAAGCT
This sequence comes from Halocaridina rubra, assembly GCA_037179515.1. NCBI lineage: Eukaryota > Metazoa > Arthropoda > Malacostraca > Decapoda > Atyidae > Halocaridina > Halocaridina rubra. Next base: position 89,446 of record JAXCGZ010005759.1, read on the forward strand.
ACACAGAAAAGGAAATATATATAAATTTATAGAAAACCTGCGAGATCTTTTAGACTTCCGAGTTCTGATATGAATAAAGTGGATTTTCTGTTGACTCGTTTTAACATTACTTACAAGGAGGAAAAGATTACAAATTGCAATGCAGTTCTCCCTATAGAGCTTAAGATATGGTAAATAATGAATAAAATTGGTTTTGTTTAGCCAAAATTCTACTTATTCAAAATTAAATGTCAGCAAGCTTAATTTGAGATGTGTGCAGTAAATACAAAAAAAAATAAAAATTAAAAAGGAAAAGATCAAAATTTCATATTTGAAAAACTTTTCCATTCACTCTATAAATATGAGTTTGTATTATCAAAAGCGTACAGCACACAAATCTTATCCATAAACGAGGGAAAACTACTTGTTAGGCCATAGAAATACATCATATATAAAATCACATACAGTAAACCGTATTAATATACAATTGCTGTGATACAATTATGTAAACATTTATAAATATACTTAAGCAGTTAAACCAGTATCACTGAACAATGAACACTGTTGTGAATGCAGAACACTATATTCAAATACTGTACATAATACATGCCCACAAAATAAAATATAATTGCACTGCAAGATATTACTCCACTAATAAAGCATTTTAGAGATGAATAATATAGACCCAGTTAAATAAGCAATGATCACTGGCAATCCAATGCTAAAGGTCAGGTAGACTACAAAAAGCACTAATGTAATGTGCAAACATATTTAGATCGAGAATATTAATGAAAAAGTACAGTACTGTACTTATAACTACAGTATTGGGAATTAATAATATAGAAAAAAAAACGGACAGACGTGAAAAAGGGTAAAAAATACTACATAGCAGTTCAACACCTCATGCACATCCTATAAATTTATTGTCTTATATATGAGAATAAGCATAAATATCATGTTTAAAATTTCACAAAGTATAAAGTAGTGAGCTTTTTTGCCCATACAAGCTTTGAAAAACTAGATATTAATGAAAAATAATGACCAGCCAAACACAAAATCTAGAACTGAAGACGTGTTCCTACCTTTCAGCCTGAACAAATCCCATAGAGAAGAGAGATATCTTTGAAATCATGGCATAGTCTGGCACCATCATAGCCACAGTTCGGAATAAGACTTTCAGATTGTCTGGTAATTCACGTCGACCAGTGTATCTGAAGTGGGAATAAATGTATCTTCAGAGGTCATGCATACATACATACATATGCATACATTTATTGTAGGTGCCAACATTCTCTAAAATATAGTGGGTAGAAATACATATAATTTCCCAAGCCACTGGATACGTACTCACCATTTTCAAATTTTTTGCTACTCTGTTGTCAAGGCAATGCATAAAATAAATAAAGATATGCTCACATTTCTGCTATATATATTTTACTAGCAGTAGACAGGCCATTTATGCTAAAAATATTAATCTTTTTTTTTGCGATTATACAACCATCCAACCCATCCCCTTCTTAAAGTGATTAGTTGTCATGACTGTACATATATGTAAGGAAGCAGTAGAATGAGTGCTAATGACTGTAATTGTCAGTTTAACGTACCAAGCCTCATGTATATAAATCCTGAATGATTAGAGTTAAAATATTTCAGCTCTATCAAAGACCAATATTATTATATCCTCGACAATTCTTTTATGCACAAGGAAACAACCACAATATTTTTCACAAACACAATTAAATATATAGTACTATTATGAGTGTTTAAATAGTGAAAGCTTATTAAAGGGATTTAAAAAAAATTGTCGATGCCCTTCAGCATAAAAAAGTAAAAATAATTATTTCATACGCTTCAGCATCAGGATATGCCAAAGTGTAAGCAGTAGAGTGCGCGACACGGGAAAAATGGACCCACATTTGAGCCCAAGTAGGGAGGATAGGAAATGCATCCAGCCTTAATCCCCAGCTTCAATCCATCTGTGTCCACCCCTGAACAGGGACTAATAATGATACATAAAGCGAAAAAAAAATACGCTCTTTGGCATTTCCATGCTGAATTATATAACTTCTGCCTCTTTTAGGAGTGATACGTAAATCAACTTACTTCATACACACATGTAAATACAGTATCTAAAAACTGATATGCAAATACAGAGTTACTTGCATATAATGTACTTGAATGGGGCAATATATGCATAACTAATCTCCATATCAACAATATAATATTTAGAAACATGCAAAAAGGCTTTTTAATAGATCATACACTATACTCTATCCAGTCAAACAAGATTCCTAGTACATGTAAAACTAACTTGTAGTCAAATTTATATAAAACAATTAGAATTAACAGCTCTTATGCAGTAATACAATTAATACATATATAAAATACAAATGTTACTATGTTACAAGCACACAACAATTAGCATTGAAATTTGAAGAATTGTTGCCTTTTCTTTAAATTTAACTGGACAGAATACATCAGATGCATTGTTCAATAGATTCCATTCATTACATAAATATACAGCATTTAAAACTGCAAGGATATTTATGAATGTCCTTAGCATTTCCCGCAATTACTGGACTGCTAACTGAAATGAGTGTACTACTCCAACAGTTTTAAACAGGTCAAATTTTTCCATTACCATTTTAATATTATTCTAGAAGTACCTTTACTGCAATACTATTTTCTAATTTAAAGTAATTCCTACAGTTTATTGACGTGTCTTTATAGAAAAATTGGTCTTTTTAGAGAGATAATATTATGAAACTCAGGGATATCTGTAGTTCTTGTGATAATTATTATTAACTTTGTTCATAAAAAAATCTCACTGAAACAATTCAGGTGAGTCAAGTAACAAAACTTAAAACTTCAAGAAGCTATAATGACCTCTTAGAGTTATAGCTTTCTGTATGTAATTGCATAGCGCCTAAGAACAGTGGTTCCCAACCTTATCACTACTAAGGACCCCTTTTATTTAAATAAATTTACTGTGGACTCCAAGTTTTTAAGTTATGTCTACTAAACAAACAATTTCATACTAGTTTTCTTAGTTTCTGCTCTAAATTGAAAGAGATATGTAAATAAATATACAATAAAAGAAATTACATTATATAAGATATAAACTTACTCGTTCAAGGAGATTATTAATGCTGCTTTACTATTTCTTTGTTCAAAATTTCAGGTCCAATGGTAGATAGTTATAATCATAGATCAGCTTCCACATTCATCTTCTATATACTGAATGTATATAAAACAGCTGGGAGAAAGCTGGCTCAAGGAACTGTAGTGTGAGGAATAGAATTTGAATTCCAGTTCTGGGTTTTCATATTCATAAGTATCTAATCTGTATGGAGTCACACGAAAGTTCAACAAGAGTATTTGCTTCATTTGAACTTAAATCCTTTAACCTGTTCATATCAAGGCGAGAAGAATCCCTAATCCATGTTATCAATAAAAGGAATATCCAAAAACAAAGCTTCAAAACCTTGCATATCCAAAAAGATAACTTTCCTTGTTTCCTCAAAGTGGTCATCATCAAACGCTGTAAGAACCTATACTTTATCTTCGACTTTAAAAATAGTTATTGGATCGTCCTTACAGGCTCAATTTTAGACCATACATATATATATGCATCACAGTTACAGGTTATCGCGAAAAGTTGTTGAACCTCTCTATCCCATGGAATAATTCATTGTGAAGGAGTGAAAATATTTTATCGTGGAATTCAAATATGCAGATAAATTAATTTACCGCAAGACAGCCAATGTATTTAAACATTCAAAAGCAGTAGTTATATGGGTATTGCCCATCTTCTCACATATAACACCAAAAATATGGGAATTTAAACTACTTGGCTTTATGTAATGAACTACACTGCCTCGTCCAGGTCCACCTTCAAGTTTCCTGACACAATTCCTTTCATCACTGATGATCTGTATATGCAGCAATTAGTCCAGTTGACATTTGGTGTTATAGCATGGATATTTGCCAGGAGTTCTCTGTGCTTATCTGACACAGAAGGAGCACCATCAGCAAAAACTTCTACACACTTAGATAATTCAATTTCATTATCCATAATGAACACCATCAGTACTGGCTCCGACACATTCACATCTTCCAATTTCATTACAAATATGAAATCATTCAAATTCGTAAAAATTAGGCTCACCATTAGTGGATACTGGCTATGATTGCCAAAGCAGAAAATCCTCACTAATATTACAATAAAATATCATAATATACGAATGCAAGAAAATCAGCAATACTGTATTAGAAACATCCATACATTCATCAAATTGTAAAGAATAATACTGATTTTTAAGCACTCTTCATTAGCTAGTTTTTAATATTTCAGATATGTCTTATATTTGCCGCTTAACATGGTGTTTAATGACGAAATAATAACTTAAGTGTTTGTACTTTGTCTCTCAGCATTCTAGAGGTAACTGCCTTGCCAGCAGGCAAGATAAGTTCCTTTTCCATTGTGAGTGTGCAGTTCCACTATTTGCTAGTAAGGGACACATTATGCATATGCAAACCCAGCATTTTTGTTATCACAGCTAGTTGCTATCTTTTCAAATGAATTTTGTCTTGCGAGCAGGTCTTGCCATCTTCCTTTAAAATATTCAGCAGGCTTGTTGATATGTTATTTATGCTTTGTTTCTAAATACCAATTAAGTATGGTTAGTATCATACTTGCATTGGACAATGCTTCATAAAATAGAATACACTGCAGTGTCTCTTCACCCTCAAAATGCCACTCGTAAGTCTGAAGGACATATATTCATCACGATATTTACAATGTGCATTTTGATTTATGAGTCAGTGTTTTTCGTCTGATCACGTGGTAACTTAATCTGTGATATCAATTTATTTTTTTGCTTTGACATGTTTCCAATTTTTAACCATTGAGCCAATTCTAATCTTTTATCATGATAAATATCAAATAATAAAATGGTAAGAGACTTCATGCACGCAATATATAATAAAAAAACAAGTTATCATTCACAGCTGAAGGTTCTGGCCTACCAATCACATAATACAATACTCCCAAAAGCAAACCACAGGTTGGGAACCACTGATCATGAATAGAAAGCAGATTTATTTTTGTAACTGCACCTCTTGTCAGGGAAAAGTGTTAATAACACCGAAAGGATAATTGTTTACATAAGTTCAAGTCTGCAAACTTTGCAGTTACATAAAGCATCAAAACAATAATAAAAAAAAGTAACTCGTGAGAAAACTGCTATTCTTTTTGTCTGATTACACTTTGTAAGGGGAACATTCTTATCAGTAAGCACTAGCTTATCAAAACAAAAACCTTTAAATTTGATAGAGAAAGCTCTATTCCCCTATATTTTCTTCAAGGTGAGCCAGTTTACAGGTAAAATGGATTCACAGGTAGAGAGATAGATATCCTATAACATGATGATCAAAGGTAATTTACAGTTTTCATTTAACAAAAATTCATTGACCACACATTGTAAGCCTGGATACTACCATCTTTTCGTACTTCGAGATATTCCCAACTAAATCACACTGCAGTAGGTCATAAAATCTACTTTTCAGAGCTAGGTGCCTGTTCAGTAGGAGACAATTAATTAGAAGAAGAATTGAAATAATACTCCGCATTTCTTTTCCGGAATCTCAAGTACATGACATAGTGCTTGAAGTCTAAAACATACCAGTATCAATTGAAAAGTATGTTGTTCATTATGACGAGGTAAAAAGGAAGCATACTGAGGTGTAGGAACTGATATGATTATTCTTTGATGATTAATAAACGTGTTAGAATCCCCTGGTATAGCAAGCAGTCTGTTTGGAGTTGGTAGACCATGAATCCCAGAGGATCAGTACATTCTGCAGTATTACTCACATTATAGGTGTTGCATTTATCATTCATTTTATTCCTTTACACTGAAATTCCAATCTGGCTAAATATTCTTTATATACATAAGACACAAACGATTAAATCTCAGTGCCAAATGAGGCAATATCCTTATAAAAAGTACTCTTGCATGCTGCTCAATATTTTGAGCAAATAAATCGCTATAGTCCCCGTTTAACGTCAGGGTTCCGTTCCTGACAGCTGACTTAACTCAGAATTTGACATAATTCAGAACACACCTAAATTCGAACCTAGGTCCCCCATCCAATGTTAAAAATAAATACTCTAAAAGTCTAAAACAAAGAAAAATAATCTAAGTTCTTAATCTAAGACATAAAAATAGTAAAACTAACCTTAACAGTATTGCTTACCTTTACTTGTGTAGTCTAAAACATAAATATAGTAAAATTATACTACAGCACAGCACAGTATACAGAACAATATTGCTTACCTTTACTTGTATGATCGGCTTGCACACTGAAAGGGGGTGTTGCAAGGGAGGGAGAGACATGCTTATAAGGAGGAGGAAGCTGGAGAGGCAGTTCTAAGGAGACTGGGGCTGGTGAGTCTGGAGAGGCAAAAGAACATAAAGCAGATAATGGAGGTACAGGGTAAGGTGAGTCTATAGAGGTAGAGGCACCTGAGGTAGAGGGTAAAGGATCTGTTGGTGGGGACTTTACGGTCACGAAAAATTGGTCAAAGCGAGTCTGGAAGGATGCCCTCTTCTCTCTTAGTAACACCACAGGGGATCATTTATGGCTCTCTTGACCTTAATGTACCTGGAAGTGTTGGACCCTGTCTCGAGCTCTGCCAGTGCTTCCTCTACCAGGCAAACGTTTCTTCCAATTACCTGGTTGTGATTCCTTTTTGGGCTTTGGGACTGGTATTTCTTCATCCTCTTAAAATTATTTGCTTCTCTAGTTGAATGAGGTCCTCGGCAGATAACTCCTTGTCATAATACTCCAGAAGCTCATTTACATCATCAGTCTCCACCTCCAGCTTGAGCTCCTTACTAAGGACAAATACATTATTGGTGATAGCCTTCTCCTCAACGCCTCAGAAATTATTCACAAAATAGGGGCACACTTTCTTCCATACCCCATTCCAGTTTGTCTGCTTCACTTCCTCGCAAGCATCAGCAATATTCTTCACAGCCTGAAGAATATTATATGACTTCCAAAGTCCTTGAGAGTCAAGTTCTTGTCCTTTTCAGATGCCCTGAGAGCCATAGCAATTGTCCTTCAGAGGTAGTATGCCTTGAAAGAGGCAATGACCCCTGATCTATTGGCTGTACCAATGCAGTGGTAATAGGTGGAAGGTAAACCACCTTTACATTAGGATGAAAGTCATCCAAATGGAGAAGGTGACCAGGGGCATTGTCCAATATTAGCAACATCTTAAAGGGCAGAGCCTTGGAGGCACAGTACCTCTTCACTTCAGGTACAAAAATGGTTGCTGAACCAATACTCAGATATCTGAGGGGTTATCCAAACCTTCTTGTTCGACTTCCAGATGATTGGCAGTTGACCCTTCCAAAGCCCTTGAGTACCCTGGGGTTTTCTGCCAAGTAAGCCAACAAGGGCTTCAGCTTACAGTCCCCAACAGCATTAAGCCTCAAAAGCAAAGTCAGTCTTTCCTTGCAGAATTTATGGCCTGGTGCTGTCTTCTCCTCCTTGGCGATGTACATACACCTAGGCATATGCTTCCAGAGCAAGCAAGACTCATCCACGTTAAATACCTGTTCGGCACAGTAACCCCTCTAACTAATTATTTCTGCTAACACACTGGGAAACCCTCTTGCTGCTTATTCATCACCACAAGCAGCTTCACCTTGCACCCTTAGGTTATGCAAATTAGCACTAGCTTTAAAACGATTAAATCAACCTTGTATTACCATTAGGCTTACAGGGATATGCCATTGATTTTGGTCATCAAGCCAAAGCACTAGCAATCTCTCCATCTTGATCATGAGGTGGCTATGCTGCTCGGTGGTTGCAGTGGATATTATAGAAGTAGAACTTTTCATATGGTCATGGATGCGATTGTTGTCTTTGGTGATTGTCCCCACAGTCATATGGGCTAATACGAGAGTGATGCCAATGTTTGAAATAGTTTCTCCCTTTTCCAAGCAGTTTACTATTTCAATTTTAATTTCCATGGTAATGGCTTTTGTTTTCATCATAGCACTAATACCAGAACTATCACCACTATGCTTGAAAGACATAGTAATGTCAGTAACGAACAAACACGAGCGAAACGAATGAGAAAGCAGATGAACACGTGGTAGAACATGGGAGGTGAGAATAAATTGAGGGGTGATTCTTGTTCCTCTTTTAATGCCGCATGACACCGTATTCTTACATGACACTTAACAAACTGTTTTGCATATAATCATATTTACGGCTATGTGCTTGGCATTTCTGTTTAAATTCAATATAATCCTTCAATATAACCAAATACATAAACAAATAAATAAATAAAGCCATTAACCTCATATATATGAGTACAGCTGTGCTGCTAGCTGTGTATTCGTCCATCGCAAAAAAACTGCTCAGTGTGCACAGTTTGAATTTACCGCATCAGCCAGTTAGGTTCAAAAATCAATTTATTAATAATTCATTAAGTATTTATTGGCCTCCAACATAATGGCGGAACCATGTAACTTGGAATGAGGTAAAACGGGGACCCCCTTTATTATCATACAATACATGCAAGATAAGAGAATAAAAAATACAATTAACCAAGTTTTATTTGCATAAAAAATGCATTTGATACTTGGAACAACATAGATTCACTACCCCCTGGCTTGTATTCTCATTCTAAGACAAGAAAACATATGAAGTGGCAAAGTAGCAGCCTCCAGGCCTACATCATGCATGCGAGTAAAGATTCTTGTACGAAAAGCATTGACTTCTACAGGTCTCCATGAAAAAGAAATGTGCTCTTTCTATAAATCCACATACCTAATGAATTAGCTTACCTCAGTGAATACATGGTTGGAATGCTAATATATGCACCAACTTTTGATATACTTGATGTTACATAACCCAAACGCCTACAAGTATGGATAATCCTTTGAAGTTACTGAAAAATTACCGTTGCTCTTGTCAGAATAAGTTGCTAAAGGAGTGACTTCTCGCTGCAGAAGTCTACTACATTCTCCCAGGTACTTAGTACTCTAATGTTGCTACTTACAAATGTGTCTTAAATAGCTTTAGTGTTACATATATGAGTAAATAAATGTCTACTTCTTATCCCACACTATTCTCAATTATAAATTTACTCGTACAGAAGACACAAATGTGCACACATACAATTAAAAAATTCTAATGTAGCTTACAATTTATCAATGCACAGTAAAAGCTCTCAATAGGGTTTATATGAATGAAACATTCAAGTTGGTGTATTATTTACAACCATGGACGACATGCTAAACAGCAGCATGAAAGACATGCGACAATATCTGCATATTCAGGTCACCAATTTCTTAGGCATATCTCCTACCAGTTTGATTAATTTCTTGAAAGTGGTAAAAGAAAATTTGCTATAATGGAGGGAATCTACAACTATATATAGTTTAAAGCAACAGCAACATTAATATAAGTAAACCCATTGAATTTAGCTGGATTGACATTTTTATTAGGACAATGTTACAAATTTGTATCTGTCACACTCACAATCAAAATGGTCATATTAAATGCAACTTCTTTTACTTTAAGTGCAATACGGTTTAACCAGCTTCAACCAAATTTACAGGCCTTTAATATAGCTGCCAATAACATGTAATTAATTCAAACACTTTACGTATTAAAAAAAAATTCTATTAATTCTTTATTAATACAGCATTTAATTTCTATGATAAAACACTCAGGAAACAACGGCTAGGTAAGCCCAGAACAAGGAGTCCTAAAGAGATATAGTGACCTGATAGCAATTGCAACCTTACCGAGCTGCCCCACCATCAACACCACCTCTACCACCTTCATTTTTCCCTTGTGCATTGGAATCCGCAGAAACGTCTTTGTTTGGTTTCGCCCCATACCTAAGAAGTTTATTCATTGAACACATTAATTATACATAGCACTTATATAACTCATCCTCCTAAAAATAAAAATTCATAAATAAATTGTCTACAAATATGAGCACTTTGAAGAAAGATAATGAGGAGGCTGAAGTATTAATCTTAATAAATATTGCATGGCAAAGTACAGAAATTATTGAGAGCAGCAATTTGTTAGAAGAAAATATACACATTGCTATGTAATGGTCTTCTTACAGCAATGAATACGCAGCAGAAGAGAGTGATTTACTTCAAAATATAAAACAGAATGTCTGGAAAAAATTTAGACACTTAGAAGTTGCTGAGTACAAACAGGCCTGCAAGATACAGACTTTGACAGTTCACTTGCCTGCACACACAAGATGAGCCTGCAAAAACTGGGTTTTGGAAGGATATTCAGAGAACTAAATGTTCACCATAAAGACTGACTATTAAAATACACAACAAAAACTCCTATGATTAATATTTATACTAAGCGTGGGTAAATGATTTGAGAAGGTTCCTAGGCTTGATTCCTATTTGAAGCGATGCAAAGAGCTAATAGTTTCCAAAAGGTGAATCGAAGAAAATAAAAATACGATGTAATTACTTACCACTTGTGGATACTTAAGACACAGAACATATATAAACTTATAAAGTACATTTATTATCTAAATACTAGTTAACAAATATAACTTTTTCAGATACTCTGGAATACGTAAACTTTAGAAATATACCTACAAAGACAGTCAGAATAAAATACAATAACGTGTATTTACAAAGTTTGATTATATAGAATAAACTAACCTGTAAGGCACCTACCCTGGGTTCATTGTGATGAAAATGTTACAGCTTGGGTTCAAAGCAAGATCTACACCTTCAAAGATGAACCTCTTTGCTTTACGAGAAACAGCTGACTGAATAGTGTGTATCTGTTGACCAACCACTGACAACACCTCTAACTCAATACGGTTGAATTCATCAAAACAGGCCCAGGCACCACTCTGAGCCAAACCCTAAAAATGGGTCAACTTTCATAAAAAAATATTAAAGCTAAAGGTTACAGTATGATCTAAATTACACAACTATTTTAAACAGCTTGCATCAATCCATTATATAATTTACACAGAATCAGGTACTGGTAATTTGCTGTAGGATAGAAAAAGAATTATAATGAATGGCAAAGCAGCATTCTGTCTCATGTAATATGTATCAATTTGTGTTTTTTCAGAAATATCTATGATCAGGTGATCACAGAATATTCAGGTGTCTAATGGTACAATGTCATAACTCTGTAAAGCTGCAAAGTAGTTCAATATCTATCTCTCTGCATATCAGATATGCGTAAATGTTGACCAATATTTTTCTACTCTGCTCATTTTAATGCAACAGGATTTTTATAACAATAAAACTGAGTAACTGACTATAATCTCATGAGTTGCAATAATAAAATGATGGCAGCTTTTGTTTATTTAGCAAATCGATTAAGAAAAGTCAGGGGATGGTTCAATTCCTACTTAAATCAGTAAACAAGCAAAATTAGCTAACCTTAAAAAACTTTCCCATGGCTTTGTAATCTAATCCATCAGAACAGTTGAATATAATGCACTGTTTTGCAACTGCTTTAGCAAGATCTTTGCACGTCTCTGTCTTGCCTGTACCTGCAGGTCCTTCTGGAGCTCCTCCCAAATGCAAATTCAGAGCACCCATTAGAGTTCTAGAAATGGAAAGTGAAAGGATCAATAACATTTACACCATGAGCCAAGCGTTCAAAAAATGAGTCATTCAGCAGTGTAATAAAAACTGCAATAAAAGAACCCCTTAATAGTCTATCATTATAAATAAAAATAGTTGCTAAAATTTCAGAGGCCCCTTCAGTAGACACACACACATACACTTACCTAAAGCATCGATCAGTCAGAGGTGTAATAACAAGCCTTGACGTATTCCCCAAGTATTCATAACCATACTGTAGATGTGTCATTATCATGTCTACAACAACAAGTTCGTTAATCCAATAATACCGGAGCTGAGATACCCAAGAGAAATCAGTGACTAATGTAGCTTTCTTCTTTATTAATTCCTGAACAACCTCTCGTCCTGAAGAACGAGTTATTAATAAATAAAGATGGAATTCATGAATGGCACTTTGGCATATTCTGCTGTGAAGAGCATTTGTAAGCAGTATTCCTGATTAATCTTTGTGAGTCCAAGGTTCGCATTCCATCCTAAAGACATGGGTTATTTAGCTAAATGAATATGTTACACTCAAGTAAAACATTATATCAATTTGATGGAGTCAAATGCACAATGCATTTATTATATATTTCGTAATTATGATTTCATAGCTATTAAGGGTTCGCCATAAGGATATCAACCTCAAGATGGTATTAGTGTTCTTTTCTTTAATTAATAAATAAGCAGCTGTGCGCATATTCTTAATGCTGATTTGATCTTTGTTGTCCTTTTAAAAAAACTCAATTTTCCACCTCCTCTTGTATTTTTGTACAATGTCAATAATTAATTAACCAATATCAAATACTCACACAAAAAAGTTTACAGCATTAAACAGAGGATTTTATAAACACCTATAAAATTAAGTTTTCATATCCTAACATATCATTAAGTTCCCCAAATTTGCAGATATGCTCTACTCAATAATAATATAAAGATTGAATTCTATGTGCATCTTTAATGAGGACCTAAATCTAAGTTGCATTAAATGAAAATACACAAATAACAAAAGAATATTAAATCTCATATATGGGATCCAACTGAGATAGGTTAAAAAATTAATTTCATATAAAGGCATCATAAAAGCAAATGAAAAAGAAGGAAAATAAAAAAATTGTAGCAAATACCTGTATTTCATTTTTTGCTGTACTATCTTTGTGCATTATCATTATACTCCGTAATGTGAGAAATGCATCATGACTGTATATTGAAAAAAGAGGAGTCAAAACTGAAGCAAATATAATATATTTGCTGTATTATCTTTGTGCACTATTATTCTATTATTAGTCCCTGTAATGTGAATTTTTTCATGCGATAAATTCTGACCTAAGTGACTTACCATGCACATAAGTGACGATGAGGGCACCAAGTGTTAATCGTGTTCCATGTTCCAGATTCCCCCTTACCATTGTTACCACTTCCTCAATGCGAGAATTACAAATTTCCAGATAGTCCTATGTCGAAAGAGCAAAATCATTTACTACCATTTTTTACTTGGAGTCATATTCATATTCATAACTGCATTTCCCTGCTTGCTCTTCAAAGGGAGTTTAACTGCAGAGAAAGAACTGACATAAAACATGCATAACTTTTAAGACTAAAATATCTACCATTAGAGTACACCAGGGTTGCTATGATTTAATTCATATAATACAAATCACATGATTAAATTCAATCTAAAGCAGTGTAAAAACATAATTATTTAAATCATAATGATATATCTACGAATATGTCTCAATCCATGTGTTAAATACACAGCTACACAATATGTTGCCACAGAATTGAATGTAATTCTACTACTTGGTAATGATTTAGCTATTACATGCTAGTACTTGATTAATAGCCATATATGAATGCTATGCACGTTACTGAAATAAGCAAATACTTCAGAATTCATCACATTCCAGGAGCTCTGTACAAACAAGTAGGAGGAACAAAGCGAGTGATGCCTTCAGATACAAGATGGAACACTATGACAGGTTCAGATAAATTCTATTTGAAAAAAAACAAAACTGGGATATAATGGTAAAAGTATGCATAGAAAATGTTGAAGGTAATGACAGGAAATCGTAAAGAAAGTAAATGACAAAGCTCTGAAAAGGACTGAAGAGGTTCATTTGGAAAGATTCAAGACTATTGATTTAGCACTAGATGGCATCCATTAGGAACACACCCTGTTAAGTGATGCTAAAGATATCGTTAAAGCTGAAAAATTATATTGAGGAATATATAAGATGCTAAGATAGAGATAATTTTGAGCAAAGAATTAATGTAGTTTTGACATCTTCCCATTCTCTAGCAAATGTAACAGATCCAAGGTACAGTATCAGAGTAGATCTCTGACTGCCGAGCAGCGAAAGACTTCAGAGAAGTATGTTAGTGTCAACCATATTTTATCATAATTTTCATGTCATTCCATTGAAAAAAAGACTATTTAAAAAGCTTCAATTGGCAAACAACACTGCAGAATCCTTTACCCCCTTGCATGGTGGATGTATTTTGAAACTAATATATATGAATATGTAAAGGATATCTGTGAGCTGTTATTCATGATTATTTTACTCATATGGTTTTGTACATTCTAAGGTCAAGAATCGATTAGGTCTGTAAAATACTTCAAAACTTGTGACTATTCATAGGGACTTCAACTCAGCATCTTTTAACAATTGAATTTTTTTCCAAAGGATGAGACCTGAGAAGTACTGTACTTGTTTACCGATGTTTTGTGCATTCAAAGGTAAAGAAAAGATACCAAACCTGGAGACAGTTCATACGCATTTTTGCTGAGCACATTTTCAAAATTAGTTCCATTTAAATTTCAGAGGATGAAAAACTAGAGAATTAAGTATATTTTAACAACTGCAGTTTATTCAAAGGATGAGAAATTGGTGTTTACTTAGGTTCTGTGCATTCTGAGGTCAAGAAAAGGTATCAGAGCTGGAGACTGTTCTATGCACACCTTCAGTATTGGATTTCTTTTTAGAGGATGAAAAATATGACAATAAGAACACGCTTACTTATTTGTACTGACCAATATTGTAACATTTTTTTTTTCAGAAATATGCCTAATGCTTTTTTCTTTCATAAATATTCACCACGTGAACAATCGTAAGTATTACGTGTTATGATGCTCCCCTTTGTGGGGAAGTATTGTGTTTGGTGGAGTAAAAAAATCTGAGTACTTATTTAAATCAACAAAATTCGATTTAAATATAAAAAATCTGCTCTTTTTTTTAAATCATGACGTCTTCCAACCCTGGGGAACAAACACTTTTATCGGAAATATTTCCTTCAGACACAGGACTGATGACTTGCTCGTCAGAACACAAAACTAATACAATCCAAGAAGCCTTTGAAACAAGTGCATACCTTCTTGACTATAATAACTAGTTAATTTGCATTTTCTTTGAGAGCGATAATGAGGTCTGCTCACTGATTTTGCAGTTGCTTTGTGAAATATGAATAAGTAGGCCTAATCTAAATTTCTTCAGAAATAATGTGCTGTAGAATATCCTATAGATACGAGAATATATCTTCGTTGATATTTATGAATAAATATAATTTTTGGAAATAATTTCCAAGGATCTTATTTAGGCTTCTTCCCTACAGAGCTTGGGTAGAGACTTTGACATTTTATTCTTCATTAACTCTCCTGTGACAGGTTTGCTAATGAATGCACAAAGGTTTATACCATACATCTCATTCTAAAATATATTTTATCTATAACAATAGCTGGCAATTCCTAATACAAAATGGGGAACCTCAAGTACTGGAATATCCTAATTTTGTCCATTAGGAAACAAAAGGAAATTATCCATTCGCAAGCTGCACAGGTTCTTAACTAGCTCAGTGGTACAGCATACAAAGTTGGGAACTGACAAACTCAGGTTAGAAGCCACCATGAGGTATAAGGAAAGGTTTCCATCCTTAATCCCCCAGCTCCAACATTCCTATGTTCACCTTGATTTGAATGGGAACTAATTGTGACACATAAAACTGTGATCTTCATCTGCAATCTGCACAGGTTCCTCAGTGGCCATATTATCTATATGTAGTATACCATGTGATACATTAAAGCCTATTAAGAACTATGTAACAGCAAATATGAATTGTATATTGACTTATAATCAAAGATCTTTGCTAAAATCAATGCAGAATTACCATTCTAAGTACATGATGTTGACTATCCTTGTACTTTACAGAAACATTCATTATAATAGTGATGACAAAGGATTATTCAAGGACCTCTTTCACTAAGATAAGACCATAACATAACATACATAATGCTGACATATACCTTCAAGCCATTAGTTGGTAGAGCAGCCATGACTTCCGTTGTCCACACAATTTGTGCCACCGTCAGTACAACTTGTGATGGCCACTGGGTAATCCACTGCCTATGAGGTGTTAAAGGATGGTTTTCCATAGCTCTGACAGTTACATCTTGAACGCTCTGCACCATCATCTCTTCAACTTCTACCAACCATCGTTCAACTAATCCCTATGAGAAGAGTAGAGAATAAAGGCTATGACGTATATATTCAACTACATGTTATCAGAAATTAATTTTTTTTCAAAAAATTTATCAGCTGGCCATTAGTATCGATGTTGACATAAACAGGCTACCACTATCATAAATAGGCATACGCAATAAGGTAATATAGTTTTTATCCAACTACGAGTTTACGGCTTCTTTGAGGAATCCCATTTTGAAATCATGTAAATATTTGCTATCTGAGTCCAATGTATCTCATCAGTCTATGTAACGAATATTGTGTCAATAGTCTTTCCCTCTGGCTATACATATATTCCAAAATAGGTTTACAGTAAGTGAACTAAGAAAGTTTTCCAATTCTTTTAAATCACAGGGTGAGTTCTAGGACATCTCATTAACAGTGATGATATATAGATGTTCTTCTCTCTCTTAAAGAATAAAAGACATCCTGCTAAGCTCAGCAGGGTAGACAAACTGCAGAACATGAACTGAAATAATGAGGGATCAACTTACCAAGCAAAACTTTGCCTCCATAGGAAGCTGTTTTGTAAAAACAAAACTTCCGTGAGGGAGGTTGTTACAATATTTGATATAATTGTTATTTTGCTAATGAACGAATCCATGTTTTGTTTACATTGAAAGTAATAAAGATGCCCACTAGGGAGCAGACAAGAACGTTCATAATGCCCTTTCAGTCTCCTATATTATTATGCCTCATTTATCTATAAATATCTCCAAATTTAAGGAGCATCAAACATGGTGGCAGCGCTCAATAGACTAAGTATGGTTTGCTGTTCATTTTTAATATAAGGCATTACGTATTATCCAGGATCTTTCTGTTTGATTAAGTAAATAAGACTACCAACCGACATGGCGACAGCTAATCTAGCCCCTCCAGATAAATTCGCATTAAAGAGCGAAAGTGAGCAAGATTGGCGATTTTTTCGTCAAAAATTCGAGCTGTATATACTGGCAGCAGGTTTAAATGATAAACCAAGTGAAGTGAAGGTAGCATTACTTTTGACCCATGGGGGTGACGAACTGCTTCGAGTGTATAATGCTATAGAGTTTGATCCCGTTATTGTAGGGGAGAGTGGAACTCGTGATGACCCTAGCAAGGACTTAAACGTGGTATTACAGAAGCTAGATGAGCATTTTGCCCCTAGGAAGCTAATAATAGCATCAAGATATAGGTTTAGATGCTGTACTCAGAAAGCTGATGAGAACCTGGATGAATTTATTACTAGAATAAAAACTATGGTTAAGGATTGTGATTTTGCAGCAGAAAAAGATGAGGCAATTCGTGATCAAATTGTTTTTGGCTGTAAAGAAGATAAACTCAGAGAGAAATTTCTGAGAGAAGAATGTATTTCACTGATAGATACGCTCAAAATTTGTGAGGCACATCAAGCATCGCAGAGACAAATGCAAATGATAAAAAGTGAAAATACAGCAAAGTCGGTCATAAATAAAGTTAAATCGACAAAGAACTTTAAGCAGAGTAGGCCTAGTAGAAATTCAGCAGACCGAAAGAGTGAGGACCCAAGTTTTGTGAACAAGAACCAGTATAGGCCTAAGTCAAACCAAAGTTTGTCAACGAAGGATCCGGCTCTACGAAAATGTAAGTTCTGCGGAACAAGACACGTGTGGAGTAAGAAGAAATGTCCAGCCTATGGAGAGAGATGCAACTACTGCAACAGGCTGAATCACTTCGAATCTCAATGTTTGGAGAAAAATGGACATGCACAAGCATCTAAGAAGATGGGTGTGAATGCAGTGGACGGTGACGATTCCAGTTCAGATACTCCAGCCGAATATATCCTAGGTGTCAAGTTGCAGACGAGACGTGGAGAGCCAGAAGAAACGACGGTGAACAAAAATGATAATCCCTGTACACAGCAAGTGATGAAAGTGAATAAAGTGTCAAAGAAATCCAAATATCTATATACCGATCTGAAAGTTGGTGAAAATAGTGTCAAATTTCAAATCGATAGCGGAGCAGGTGTAAATGTATTACCTCGAAATATGGTTCCCAATAATGTAAAAATTGAATCTAGTGAAGGGTTACAACTAGAAATGTGGAATAATTCTGCAGCCAAACCAGTTGGAAAATGTAGAATTAAAGTGAAAAATGAGATAAATTCAAAGAGATATAATGTTGAGTTTATTATAGTTGCTGAGAATTATATGCCTTTGTTAGGAAAACGTGCATCAGAACAGATGGGTTTCCTTACCATCAATTATGATAACATATGTTCTGTACACAGTGAATCTTGTAATACTGATGTTTTTCAGGAATATTCAGATATATTTTGTAATGAAATTGGTAAGTTACCTGGGGTGGTACATATGACTTTAGACAAAGAAGTCAAGCCATTTGCTATATCTTCATGTAGAGTGCCAATTCAACTTAAAAGGAAGGTAAAATCCAAATTATCTGAGTTAGAGAAACAAAATGTCATTTGTAAAGTAGACGAACCAACTGAATGGGTGAGTCGCATGGTAGTAGCTTCTAAGAAAAATAGTGAAGACATAAGAATTTGCATAGATCCTCAGCAATTAAATAAAGCCATAATTAGAGAAATGCATCCTTTGCCAATTATCGATGATGTTTTACCTGAATTAGCACAAGCTAAAGTGTTCTCTAAACTAGATTTAAGAAATGGATATTGGCACTGTGTTTTGGATGAAGAGTCAAGTCATTTAACTACCTTTCAAACCCCTTTTGGAAGATATCGGTGGCTTAGACTGCCCTTTGGCCTAGCAATCAGTAGTGAAGTTTTTCAGAAACGACTGCAGAACTCTTTAGATGGTTTGCTAGGAATAATATGCATTGCTGATGACATTTTGGTATATGGAATAGGTAATTCTCTAGAAGAAGCACAGTTAGATCATGATGAAAATTTAAGAAATTTATTGGAACGATGTCGTAAGCATGGTATCCGTCTTAACAGAGAAAAGGCTGAAATAAGAAAGAGTGAGATAACATTTCTTGGACATGTAATAACTAATGAAGGCCTTAAGCCAGATCCCAGTAAAATTGAAGCAATTGTATCGATGAAAGCTCCAACTAATGTCACTGAGATTCAATGCTTTAGTGGAATGATAAACTATTTGTCAAAATTCATGCCTAGACTCTCTGACCTGATGGTGCCCATACGACAACTTTTACGTAAAGACAAAGAATGGTGTTGGGGTGATGAACAGGCTAGAGCTTTTGAGAAAATTAAGTGTTGCATCACTAAGACTCCAATTCTTGCTTATTATGATCAAAATAAACAGCTAGTTATACAGTGTGATGCTAGCAAATGTGGACTTGGTGCAGTTCTAATGCAAGGTGGTAAACCGTTGTCTTATGCAAGCAGGTCTCTAACTGACACGGAAACAAGGTATGCTCAGATAGAGAAAGAAATGCTGGCTATTGTGTTTGCTTTAAAGAAATTCCATCAGTACACTTTTGGACAACATACTTTGGTTATAACTGATCACAAACCACTACAGAGTATAATCTTGAAACCATTAGATAGAGCACCAAAGAGGCTACAAGGCATGTTATTGACTGCACAACAATACGATATTGAACTTAAGCATACTGCTGGTAAGAACATGCATATAGCAGATTTGCTGTCTCGATCATTTCTAAGTGAAACTGAAAATGGTAATGATTTTGAATATGTTAATGTTGTATCTTATTTGCCTATTAGGGAAGACAGGTTAAAGGAAATTCGTGATGCTGTGGCCAGTGATGAAATTTTACTTGAAGTGACAAATATGATAACAAATGGGTGGCCAGAGTATAAATGTAATGTACCTATAACTGTTTTGCCTTATTATCATATTAGAGATGAACTTTCTATACAGAATGGACTTGTATTTAAAGGTGATAGAGTTGTGATTCCTGCCAATTTGAGGAAAGAAATTAAACAGGCTATTCACTCTAGTCACATTGGCGTAGAAAGTTGTCTACGAAGGGCTCGTGAGTGTGTATATTGGCCTGGTATGAATGGTGATATTAAAGAACATATTTCTCAATGTGAAATCTGTTGCAAATTTCAAAAATCTCAGCAGAAAGAAACTCTTATGCCACATGAAGTGTCTGATAGGCCATGGGAGAAAGTTGGCACAGATATTTTTGAATTGAGTAATCAGTTTTATCTTGTAACAGTAGACTATTTCAGTAATTTCTGGGAAATTGATAGGTTAGAAGATATAAAAGCATCTACTGTTATACGTAAGCTAAAAGCACATTTTGCAAGGTATGGTACTCCTTCCATCTTAGTTAGTGACTGTGGAACTCAATTTACAAGTGATATATTTCAGAATTTTATAAGAGTGTGGGATATAGAACATTGTACGTCAAGCCCTAAACATCCTCAGTCTAATGGACAGGCAGAATCCGCTGTAAAAACTGCAAAGTCCATACTCAGAAAAGCCATAGAAAGCAATAATGACCCTTATTTAGCAATATTAGACTACCGTAATTGTCCGTCTCACAGTGATGAATACAGTCCGGCTCAAAAAAGCCTAGGGAGACGCACACGTACTCTTCTCCCAGTTTCTTCAAAGTTGCTGAAACCATCTGAGATCAATGTAGATAAAATTAAGATTAACAGACATTATAGAAATAGCAGGTCTGCTAAATATTACAATGTGCATGCCAAAGATCTTGATCCTTTACAGGAAGATGATGTTGTGAGAATAAAACCCACTGTAATGGGAAAGAAAGCTTGGGAAAAAGGTATTGTGAAGGAACGTTTAGACGAGAGATCTTATGAAATTTCAACTGATGCTGGTCTATTGAGAAGAAATAGAGTAGACCTTAATAAGTCAAATGAAAGAAATGTTTCGTATCACAGTAGTGAAGATTCTAGTAATGTAGTACAAAGTCAGCAACAGGTTGAAATTCCACAGGATAAACATGTAAACCCAACAAGTGAGAATCTCAGAGTTCAAGAGTCTTTCACTCCTCAAAAGAGAATCACAAGGAGTACAAGGAATATTTTACCCTCTAAATATAATGATTTTGTTGTTTACAAAGAGTGATTTATTTTTCGTTTTCAAGATGATAACTTATTTTTTTTTCTTCATAAAAAGAGGGATGTTACAATATTTGATATAATTGTTATTTTGCTAATGAACGAATCCATGTTTTGTTTACATTGAAAGTAATAAAGATGCCCACTAGGGAGCAGACAAGAACGTTCATAATGCCCTTTCAGTCTCCTATATTATTATGCCTCATTTATCTATAAATATCTCCAAATTTAAGGAGCATCAAACAGAGGTAATGCCAGCCTTTCACTCTACTATCCCTTCAAGTCGCCTTTTTACAACACATATCAACTAAAGTGTGGCAATTTTCTACACCTTCATTACGTAATAGAACAAGAAATATATAGCAAATATATAAGTTTACTCACTCTGGCTTTTGAAGGTATAACTCTGTTACTGAACTGAACTAATTCGCCTTCTGCAGAAATCATGCCTTCAATTTCTTGCTGTGAAGAGAAATGGAGTTTACTTATGCCCTCAAAGCATTTCTTGAGGTGAGGCTGTACCCTCTGAGGGTCCTTCGTTTCAGACAATATCTCTAGTAATTCATCATTCGACAAGAAGAAAAACCTAGATAGAAAAGGGCATTACATCATGAGATGTGTGCTGACATACTCAAAGATCAGATTCAATGATATTTATGTGCACTGACAAAGAGAATACATCCAAACGTAATAACAACCGTGCCTGCCCTTACAGATACAAAGCAAAATTGGCAAATTTACATATGATACCAATCCTAGCATGTGATTAATGGTTAAAATTTGCAAATAAAAATAGGCCAAAGAGGCAATTAAGGATCAGTTAGTGCAGTAAGCTTTAAAAAGTAAATTTTATCCATACAAGACAAATATTGTTTAAATAGCTTATAGCTTGTTATACCTACACTCTGATAGGTATGAATAAGGATATTAACAAACAAAGACTCCTTCTCAAGTCAGCTACGCAGAGTTTGCTGCTGGACTTAGAAATTTCACCTAGCCCTAGACAACACTTATGTATGACACACATGGGGCTTACATATCAGAGTTTCTATGGCTACAGATATTCTCAAGATTACACTGGGATATTGTGTGCCATGTTGGTACTAACATCATTATTTTTATTGATATAGCCAGTATATGCAACAATAAAAAATAATACAATTCATACTGAAGACAATTAAAACTGAAGGAAAACTATACATTTTAACAATTGATCTAAGTAAAAATCTTCCTACAGGCATTACTATACCTATGCATAATAATTAGTAGTTACCTTGGGAAAAAGAGGCGTTTCTTCTCGAGGTAGTCATTTAGGCCTTTCTGTATCTCTTCTAGAAGGTGATTGCTGTCATGTAGCCTGTAACAAAATATAATTACTTCTAAACCTACCAAACTAACAACGACATGCTGAAATCTCTTACTGTGTTGATATAATATTGTTGAGCTTGTTGATGTCTCATATGGAGCGAAATAAATCTTGTCCATACTTCTTTATAATAAAAGAAATGGTATCATATCTCTTATTTTTCCATCGTCCTTTTAATTTTTATATTTGGTTAGTACATTCTAGTGGAAAAGAAGATACATTCACAAAAAGCCAATTTCAAAATGCTATTTTCTTATCTTATGTAACAATTTTGGATAGTTCTGTTTATTTACTGCACAGAACAACATATTTTTCATATAGCTAGTCATACTGTGATAACTGAAAGTAATATGCTTATCTTATTCATACTTATTTATTCATTGATTCATATACTTGGTAAATCATAAATACTAATCTCGGTGACACCATTTTGGATATATAGCATTACATGTATGAGTAATGCCTGTATAAGAGCTTAATATATTTCTTTTTATTCTCATCACAATGCTATATCACGCGGAAACCAGAAAAGCGACCACAACTCAAGATAATCTGAAGGCTGGACGGTCTCAATATACTTTGCTCATACTCACCTCTTCTCTCAGTTGTTATTTATCAACTCTTATTTCAAGGAGAAAATCCGAATGAGGCATTCTTTATCCCTACACAAAAATCTATCTACTGTATATATATTCATTCATATATTTATATCCATATTCAGTCACTCGATAAAAATATATTTACATATTTATATGCAGGATTATCAATAAAAATTATTAACTTTTATCAGCAACAAGTAGTTCCAGCTGAGACGAACGTCTAGTAATCATATATTTCCATACCATGAAATGGAAGATATTAGATTTTATTTCCATTTATTAACTTACCTATCAGTAAATATTACAGACATACCTTGAGAGCATGTTAGGTTGCTCTGTTGCAACCAGAGCATGAGGATCTTTAACCGCAGTACCCATGAGCTGTCGCCAAGTTGCATCCACCCGGGTAAATTTTCGGCCCTCAACAGGCATCTGTTTCATTATGTCTTCAGATGAAAAGATTGGTTCCAAATAGAGCCATGTCACTTGACACTGAAAAGAAAAAATATACATTCCAATTAAAGTAAAGTTTTTTGTGGCCGCTCTCATTTTCACTAAGCTTTTGTGGCACTCTAAAAAACGAAATTTCTATATAAAAAATTCAAGAATCCAAATTAATCACAAGTTAATAATTTAGTAGCAATCATTTACCTTAATCCAGGCATCAAGTATATCTTGCATAGATAGCAGTTTTTCTTCCCATGCTCTGATTTCAGATTCAAAGGGCTTAACGTAGGGAGATCCTCTCATTGTCTGAACCTTCTGAGTATGTTCATCCAGCAGGACTTGGATGTCATCAACAGCAGCCAGAATAGAAGTTCCTGTTTCCCTTTAAAACCATTACAGTAAAATTAATAGTATTGGTTTGTTTTTCAGAAACTGGCGCTCCAAGTCCAAAGTCCATTTTAAAATAATAAACTTACAGCAAACTGGTACTTTAATTTAAAAATATGTAAGTGGTAAGGTACCAACAAGTTAACAGAATCCTTAAAAATATACATAAATACTTGGCAATACGGAAACTAACTTCCTTATAATACGTCACGAGGTAACAATATTACATTTTATCCCTTATTCCCATTTCTGGAAAGCAGATCTAGATGTCAATATAAGTTAAACCAGAAAACTTTTTCTGTGAATTTCAAAAGATTATATTTAGTCTGTGAATATCTAGAAAATCCGAGCTTTGAAAAGAAACTAAACAATGAAATAATAATTAAAAACTATAGCTCTGGGATGGATTTTAGTGCTTTATTAAAAAATTGTCCTGAGATATTCCAATGTAACAAGTAAGTTCTGAAAAAAATAGTAGACTATTTCAGAATCTATGAGATCTCACATTTGTTCATATGTCTCATGAGCATGGCTGTCTACACCCGCGATCGCAAGTACAAAAGTTAGCATTAAAAATGCATTAATATATGTGTGTAAAATTTATATGACTAATATTCTCCTGCATCCTAAAAAAAATAATAATAAAGCCAAACTGCATCAAAGCCATGAGGGTGACCAAAGAAGATAGAACAGCTTCGTCATATCCTAGCCACCCTCACCCTATTCTTCAGCTGCTCAGTGACGAGAAAGTACATTTCAGGGCCAATTGGATTGCCAGTCCTTAATTTCTATCCAATTTAGTTGCCTCTAACAACACGGAAGGAATGAAATATATTTTCCCTACCACCAAGGATACACTGTGTACTGTATCTACATAATATGCAGAAATTAAATATGCACTGAAAAGTATCATGCCAACTTATTACCTTTTGAACCATAGTAGTATAATCATTACACTTATTTTTAAAACGTCAAAATTAAGTTGAAATCTATGAGTGCTTATGTAAGTATACTGTACACAAAATGGAGTATGTAATATGTGGTATATATCTTTTTCCAACACATTACTTCTTTGGCACCTTAATTTTTCTTTGACTACCGTAAAATAATTTTAGCAACTATGGATAAGTTATTACAGTTCGTTACTCAGTTTGCAGTCAATATAGCAAAATGTTTAGAGAAACCATACTTTTGTGTAAATGCCCATATACTTGTTTAAGTTAAGCAAAAATTTCAAATTGCCCTAAAAATACTTTGGATTTTTATACCTCCATGGCTTGAATTCAAACAAGACATTTGCCCATTCTCCTTTCATCTTTTCTAATGCCTTTTCTAGACTGAATTCCTTAGATGCTGCATGACTAATTTCCTCCAGCTTTCTCTGCACTGAAGGCAGACCAGCATCGATCATATCAGCCAATGACGTCTCTGGCTGAAGATTCAACTCTGCTCCTAAATGCTCTCCAAGCTGATAAAGAACTTGCGTTAGTAGAGTATTATTATCAGTTCTTTCAAAACAAAAATATGTTAAAATATGATACATGATCTAGGGCTCACTTTTACATCTACTTTCTTCAGTTTTGGTTGAAGTGTATTAATATTTTCAAAAGAGGTCTGAATTTCACTTAACGGAACATATATTCTCCAATATCTTTATTGATAACTATATAATTATATTATAATGACACTATATCCCACGGAATCCAACAAGCTGACCACAACTTAACACAAAATGAAGGACATAACAGGGCTTCATTATGCCCAACTCAGTCTCATCTCTGCCATTAGCAGTTCTGCAGTAAGAATAAAGTACAAGAGAGGATGGGATCGTAAACCTTTTGCTACTCTATGATTTTTACGAGACTTAATATATGCAGGGGACATAAAAGTGGGAAGTGATGTAAAAGAGTAACAAGAGGTTCCAAATTAACTCATTTTTACTTAGAATCTGAAGAAACTATACCTGTGTCCAGTGCCGCTCTCGAAGTCCTGGGTTGCAAATACATTGAAGTACAGGAACATGCAATCTGAATTTCTCTATTCTCTCTTTGACATACTCTGCCACCCTTCTGGAACCAACCTGTTAATCAGAAAAAAATAATCTTTCTAATCTTTTTTATATCTCCTCATCAAGTTAGGTGAATCAGATTCTTAAATCTTACTATTCATCACTATTGCCTTAAAAGAAATGAAGGCAGGTGCATTTATATAGTACCATTTGTGAATTAACCTAAGTTGCACAAAAGAGTCGTAATAGTGATCAAGTAACGCCTCAGTATAAACATGAAGTCATAATTTTGCTAGACTCATTGAGCGTAGAAACTGATATCCTACATTACACATCAACAATGCAGGAAAAAATGTTGCAATCAATAACTATTGTCAAAGGAACTATAATGAAAAATTATGTAATAAAGAGTCAAAATATTTTTACACACTGATGAAAGGATTTATACCTGATCCATAAATGTTTTGGTGAGTTTATACATGGTTGTCCACATGGTTTCGACTTCCTCATTGATAGCCTCGGCATCTAAACCAGCAAAGGGACCTATTGAAGCAAGGCAGAGAGAAATTTGGAGTAAATTAATGACTTAATACGGAAAAATGACTTGGCATGAGAGGATGAGGGTGCATGAGCATAAATTGAATATGCTATTTCAGCCAATCATATGGTTATCTGAGTTCTGACATTGTAATTTCACAAATTCAGCAGTAAAGGATAGGCTTGATATATAAAATGAGATGATAAATCAATCTAAAGCAAGAGAATTTTTCAATTATATAATTTGCCTCTTTTTGAAACATAAAAAACTTATTGTTACAAACGATATTCCACATTTTTGGCCTTAGAAAACAAAAACAAAGGAGACGACATCAGTGGATCCCTTCTCATTTCTTATTTATGAGGCAGCGTTGTACTGGATACCTTAGTAATAATCAATATATTTTGAGTGGCAGAAGAATTTGGAACTAAATATTCAATAAAAAAAAAATATACAAGCAAAATTAATATTACAATTTGGAACTACATGTTCAAGCCACAAAAAACATGTTTTCAGTATTAATATAAACACACTCTGCCAGATGGAAAAACTCATTGTGCCTTTAGAATTTCAAAGTGAAACTCACCATTATACCACAGTTCATATTTCTGGTGGAAATCGTATGTTGTATGCCAGAGCATATCATAAGGTTCCTTTTGAGATATCATTGTTTGCAACAAAGGGAACTTTGTCTTCTCCCAACTTAGCAGACTCTGCTCTTCATTAATTGCCTGCAAAAGTATAGCAGTAAATATGAAAGCCCTTCAAACATACAATTATAGCAAACAATGAAAAAATAAAAAAAATAAAAAACACCGCAAATACTCAATTGCATCACCAGAGCATATAACAAGTAAATTTTCTTCCACCTTACCGATAGATCATTTTTAGCATCTTGAAATTGTTTGGTGAGGCGATCTAGCATCTCAACGTTCTTTTTCATGGTATCAACACGAATTTCCTTCATGATAAAATTATCACGGCCTCTTAGATCTTCAAGTTCTTTGTTATATTGTTGTAGGCTGTAAAATAAAATTGTGGTAGAAAATAAATGACCACAATGGTATTAGTTTTGCTGTATGTAATATATTATTCTGTTATTACAGAATATTCCTTTGGGGACTGCCATAGTGTAGTATTAAGAATACTCTATTGGAGAGGTGACAGACCCATAATCGAGCCCAAAGCAGGCGTTAAAAGGGGCAGCTAACAGTGACATAAACGTAAAAAACTTATAAACAATTCATATAACTAAATTATGGTAAATTTAACCCTCTAACGGAAAACGGCATTAAAGACAATGACCAGGAGAGAAGGGGATGATGTAAATATACATCATTGTTGACTTTGTAACTAAATACATAAAAGGTGGAAGCCTACGGGATTTGCATACGTATGTACCTACCAGGAGGCAGGTAACATGAATACGCAATTTTGTTAATATTACTAACTGTCCTTTATATATTCTTTTCTATGCTAATATCAGCGCACAAAGTATTGTATGCAAAAGCTATTACCTCATAAGCATGTCAAAAATTATATTACTTTACTGTGAGAATCACTGCCACTTTTCTTGCCTGACACTGCAAACGCATGGCAGCCAAAGTATTCCATATACATGACCAACCTATTGAAACCTCTTAAATGGTCAATAACCTATTTGTTTCTTCTTTATTGACCATTCCATATTCAAAAAATACAATATCCACCTACAATTTCTTTTTTAAGTTATCGCTGACTGGAAGTCAAGAATAAAGTTTTTCAGCACTTTAAGCTTTAAGACTTCAGTTGCAGGTTTTCCCAGGTTCATATAAAGGTGCATGCTCTCCAAGTGGTTGATTTGGCACTTGTTATTATCTAATATGGCTTACGGAAAAGGGCCCTATGCTCATAATTAATCGTCTCCTGGTCGGTTCCATTTTTATACTCAATAATACTTATCATAATAGTCCTAAGAACTATGAATGCAGTTAGCATTAACTACTTCCTCGCTTAGCAAATTCCAATCATCAACTACTCTTACACTAAAAAAGTACTTCCTAACAAGAAGTTTTCCTACGAAGCTTCAATCTATGACCTCTAGTTCTAGAGTCAGCCATATCAAAATATCGATACCCATCCACTCTGTCAAAACCATGAAGGAATTTAAAAACCGTCACCATATCCCCCATTCTTCCATATTCAAGTGATGGTAAGTCTAATTCTTTCAGCCTCTCCTCATAACTGAAATTGCTTATATCCGGCATCCGCTTCGTAGCATGTCGTTGAACTTTTTTTTCCAGCTTATCTATATGCTTTTTCAAGTGCCGATCCAAAAGGGGGCTGCATATTCAAGCTTTGACCTCATATAAGTTTCATATATATAATTCTAAACAGTTTCTGGTCCATGTGTCTGAAGGCTACCCTTACATTTGCTAAGAAAACAAATGCAGCCCTTACTATTCCATTAACTGCATATCTGGAGACTAATCTGCCAACATGTTTACTCCTAGATCTCTCTCATTCTCTGTCTTTTGAAGTTCAGCACTTGCTACTGAGTACCCAAACTTGGGCCTTCTTTCACTTGTACCAATTTTGAGGTAGTGAATTTCAAAAGCCACATTCCGATCACTCAGCAAACTATTGCCATTACTTGCAGCTTCTTAACTAGTCTCCTATGCTTATTCCTGCATTTGTCTCTCAACTCCTTAGCTCTCTTACACTCATTATTGAACCATTTATCTCTGGCATTAATAACTCCTATTTTGGTGGATGAAATGCCACAAGTAACTATTTTCTCGTATTTCTCACAAAAGATGTTGCACATCACTTGTACATATCTGTAGTTAAATAAGGTCCTCCAGTAAATAACTGCAAAAAGATAATTAATTTGGTGGTAATCTCCTATTGCACACGGTAGTTCCTATTGTGTTCTTCTCAGTGCCCCTACTTTTAGGCAGAACATCTTTGATGATATACTCCATCAACAACACACAGTGGTCACTTTTTTCAATTGGTGGTTCATACTCACTTTTGTCAACATCCAACACACCATCTGTGAATATTAGATCTAGTAATGATAGCTCATCCCTGCCCCTGGCCTTCATTTGCTCCATTACATGTTGGTGTAGGAAATTTCCTCGTGCACAATCTAGGCATCTTGCCCCCAAAAGAATCCTCCCCACTGTGTGAGTCAAGATTAGTTAAATCTATCTCTCTATAATTAAAATCTCCCATAATCAATATTCTACACTTTCTCTCCCAAGCGATGTTAACAACTGAGTTTATAACTTCAATAGTACCAATATGACTTTCCTCATAAACCTCTATTATTTGTTGATTCATTGGTGGATTATATACATCAGATATTATAAATGCTCTCTGAACCAGTATTTATGCAATCAACAAGAGATTCCTTGAACTCACTTTCTATGGCAGAGTTTATTTCTTCAACCTGAAACATTTCACTTATATGCAATGCTATCCCTCCATCAGCCCTCTATGATCTTTCAACCCTCATTATTCTGAAGACCTTACGGAAAATGCTGACACTGCTTATGTCTTCATTTAACATAGTCTCTGTAGCAGCTAATATATCTGCCAAACTGTTGTGAATCCTATCCTTAAATTTTATTGTCTTGCCAGTTACCCCATCAGCATCTGTGACAGTAATCATAATGAGGCTGCATCCACTAATCCCCTAGCCTTATTTCCTTTATTACCCCTCTGGCTGGAAGAACCCTGAACAAAATTTTTTCTTCTCTTCGTCATTTCTTCCCTCATTTAACCTTTCAGCTCATTGTAACTAACTTTTAAACCTTTCCATCTCTTCCTGTGTTCCATATTTTCTAATGAACACTGTTCTGAATCCTTGAAGGTCTATTAGAGTTTTGCAGTCACAGCAGAAGAACTCTCCGTCAAATTCGCGGAAAGAGCAAGCTCCAACCAGCTCCCTATCGCCACCAGAACAACTCTTCAGGACCTCACCACGGCAAAATGAGAAGAAATAGAAGAGGCCATCAACACTGAAGACCAAACAGATGCCCCCTTCTCTCTGACTGAGCTACTAGGAGTAAGCAAAAGCTCTAAGAACACAGCCCCAGGTGCTGATAGAATCACATACACAATGATTCAGAATATGGGGCCCCAAGGGGAGCTTGCTCTGCTCTCTCTGATCAATTCAACATACACATGAAGAATTATACCAGCCTCATGGAACAGAGCAGATATTCAGCCCATCCCAAAACCACAGGACCCTGACAACCCTCGCCCCATCTCCCTCCTAGGCTGCCTGAGCAAGACGGCAGAAAAGATGGTACCTAACAGAGTTCGCTGGAAATGCCCACCCATCCAAGAGAACATGTTTGCCTACAGAATGCATAGCCTCCATGCTATCATATATCAACCTCAGAATGCATTGCCTCCATGCTATCATATATCAACAACTGCCGTGGATACATCATTTTCCTAGACCTTCAGAAGGCCTTTGAACTAGCCAATGTGCCAGCGATACTCTCAGCTCTCGTCGCAAAGCAGATCAGAGGATACCTTTTCTCATGGATCAAGCAGAGTCTACAAAACCGTAGTCCACGAGTCAAAGTATAAGGGCACTATTCCAGCTACAAAAACCACGAAAATGGGACCCCCCAAAGAGGAATCCTTAGCCCCTTCCTCTTTAATTGTCTCATGGAAAAACTCATGGACATCGCACTACCACATGGAGCCAAACTCTTCAATTATGCGGATGACTTTGCCCTTGTCACAATAGGTGACAGAAGCTCCAACAAGACCTAGCGCTGCCTCACCAAGATTCACCAAGCCTCCATCTCCCTTGGAGTTAAATTCAATGCCCACAAAACCAAGGCCCTTCCCATCCACCAGAGGAGACCAGACACTAATCTGGTCATAGGGATCGAGCCTGTGGACTAGGTTACCAAGCACCAATACCTGGGTGTAATCATCGCCGGCAAACTAACCTCTGGACCCGAAATTCAACACTTGAGCGACAAATGCAGCCAGCAACAAGAGGTCCTTCGTCGGATGTCGGGCATCCATGATGGTGCATCATTTAATGTCCTCAAAAGCTTCTATGTACAAGCCATACGCAGCCTCATAGACTATGCTTGTCTCACACTCTGGCTACTAAAAGGCCAACAGTGAGACAAGATACAAGTCATTCAAAACAACACCATGCGTACCATGCTAGGAGCCCCAATGTGGACCAAGAGAGAAAACATCCAGATGGAATTGGGACTCATGCCACTCAAACTCAAAGCTCAGCAAAAACTGACCCTCTTTGTGGGCAAAACCACCACTGCCCAACATAAATGCCTCTCTGGCACAAATCTCCATCTAGCTCTCAATCACCACCCCGACCACCATCTTAGAACCTGGACAGCCAAGGTCTGCGCTGGCCTGCAAGCACTGCCAGTCAGGGAGGACATTTTAGCCAAGATACAGGACACTCCGCTTCCTGAATACTGATGTCCACCCCCATGGAATGACCAACCACTCAACATAAAGATCGAGCTCCCTGACAACCCCAAAAGCTTGGTAAACCCGCTTGTCCTTAAAAACATATACAAGGATAAAATTCAAAGCGGGAGCAGGCCGAACTCTCAAGTCTTCTACACTGACGGCTCAGTAAATCAAGAAATTGGAGCCTCAGCCGCCGCCTTCACCACTGGAAACCACGTCCAATCATGGAGACTGTCAAACTCCTGTTCATCGCTCCAGACTGAGTTTGTTGTCATAGCCAACATCCTCGACTTCCTCACCCAGCAAGGAGCTGACCATGCCCTAATTCTCTCTGACTCTAAAGGTACCTTACAGGCCATCAAGAAGCCACTCCACAGAGACAATGTACGTATCATCACCACCATTCTAAGCCACTACCACAGGACAACCAGCCTTGGAAAAGCCATCACTCTTGCCTGGATTCCCAGCCACGTCGGCATAAAGGGAAATGAGGAAGCCAATAAAGCCACTATTAAATCAGAAATCCAAATATCTCTGCCTCCTGGGATTCAACAGATAAAAACCAAAGCCACCAAGTTACTCCTTAATGTCTTAATAACTAAACACAACCTGTGTACAGACATTGGCTCCCCCTCCACCTGGTGGTACAGAGCTACCACTGATCTTCAGCAAATCACCCTGCCTAAGAACCTTCGACAAAGCACGGAGGTCAATGTGTACTGTCTGAGACGTGGGTAAAAGTGCACCTGGAGAATAGTGGATGATATCATCAGGGAATTCACCTTCTGCCAGGTAGCCTCACCACATCCACTGCGCCACTACATCCTCAAATGCGATTCCTTTTCAGAAATTAGACGGAAAACTGGTGCCCCTGCAACATCCTGCGAAGATCCAAATGCCCTCCATGTTGCTAACTCCATAAACAGACTAGCAACAAACAACTACATGAACAGTCTACTGAATATCACCAGTCAAAACCCTCCACCAAGATAACTATGTAATAACTCTCTTTCACCACCAAATCAGGAATTCATAAAATTGTTTGATGTAAACTAATAATCCTCAACTGAACACTTATGTTTTCCACTATCTTTACAGTTTTGTATAACCTCACCTGCGTGCCAAAATAGGAAAGTTCGATCTTCCTCAAGAGCAAATACCCCCAACAATAAGTAAATTTCACCCCACCTCTGCGCCAAAATAGGAAAGCCCATTCGCCCTCAAAAGCGAATACCACCTTCAACCAACAAATCTTACCCCACCTGCAGGCCAAAAAGGGAAGATCCGCTCACCGTCAAGGGAGAACATTTACGAAAAAAAAAAAATAATGATTCTTTACATATGTCCCATCTTCCAAAGGTACTTTCCTTATTCTTGCCTTTCAATCCCTAGCATATTTACTAATTCGGTGAATATTTACGATATTCTTTGGATCACATACTGCAACACGCTTCCTTATTAGGTCTAAATCCCAAGCTATATATATATATATATATATATATATATATATATATATATATATATATATATATATATATATATATATATATATATATATACACACACACACAAGGGGTCCTCGACCTATGTCACAGCTCTGTTTCTCAAGACATGATGCAACCCGATTTTCCACGCAAGTTGGAACACACCTAAATAAGCATCTATGTCACCCACCTATGCTAACACAATAGTAAAGTTTATAATCTAAGATGTAAAAACAACATACAAAATACGAAAACAACTAGGAGTAAGAAAAAGAGAACAACTTCTTATATAAATAAATACAGAATAGTCCTTACCTTTACTCCTGTGGTTGGCTTGCACACTGGAAGGGGCATTGCAAGGGAGGGAGAGTCAGGCATAATGGGAGGAGGAAGCTAGAGAGGCAGTTGCTGGAGAGACTGGGGCAGGTGAGTGTGGAGAGGCAGGAAAACCTGCAACAGGTGCTGGAGATACTGGGGCAGGCGAGTTTGGAGAGTCAGCTGAGGTAGAGGGTGCAGGATCTGTAGCTGATGGCTCTACCTTCTTGAAGAAACGTTCCAAGTGAGTCTGGAAAGACGTCATCTTCTTCTCCTCACAAACTCCCTTGTAACACCACAGGCATTCCATGACCTCTCTGGCAACCTTAGTGTATCTGGAAGTGTTGGTGTCCTCAGCTCAAACTTTGCCAGCCCTTCCTCTATCAGGGCAAAACCTTCTTCCAATCCCTTGCTTGTAAATCTCTTGGGCTTTGGGGTTGGCATATTTTCCTACTCTTCAATCATATGTCTCTCTAGATGAATGATGTCCTCAGCAGATAACTCCTCACCATGAGATTCCAGCAGTTATATTACACCTCCAATTAAGCTCCTTACCCAGGGCAACAACGTTCTTAGTGACAGCCTCAAATGTCTCCTCAAAGCCATGGAAGTCATTCTCAAACTGGGGATGCAGTTACTTAGATATGCAATTCAAGTTCGTCTACATAACTTTCTCCCAAGACTCAACAATGTTCTTGACAGCTTGTAGAATGTTGTAAGACTTCCAAATTCTTTGAGAGTTAAGTTTTTGTCCTTCTAAGTCACCCTGAGAGCAATAGTGATTGTCCTTTGGAGGTAGCAGGCCTCAGAAGAGGCAATAACACCCTAATCCATTGTCTGTAACAGGGTAGTGGCATTATATGGAAGGTAAACCACCTTGACACTGTGATGAAAGTCATACAAATGGTCAGGGCGATTAGGGGCATTGTCCAGCACTAGCAACACCTTAAAGGGCAGACCCTCGGAAGTACAGTACCTCTCCACTTCTGACACAAAATGACTGCTGAACCAGTCCTCTAAACTCTGAAGGGATACCAAAGCCTTCTTGTTTAACTTTCAGATGACCAGAAGTTGACCCTTCCCAAGTACTCCCAAAAGAACCTCAGCTTGAAGTTGCCAGCAGCATTAGCCCCCAAAAGCAAAGCCAGTCTCTCATTGCTGAGTCTATGGCCTGGTGTCATCTTCTCTTTGGGGATGTACATATGACTAGGCATTTGCTTCTAGAACAAGCTAGACTCATTCACATTAAACACTTGTTCAGTACTGTAACCACCCCTCCCTAATTATCTCAGCCAAGGCACTAGGAAAATCGCTTGCTGCTTTCTCATTAGAGATAGCAGCTTCACCTTGCATCTTAAGCTTGTGTAAATTTGTATGAGCCTGAAACTACATAAACTAACCCCTACTGATCATAAACTCTTCACTTCCACTCCCATTTCCTTTTTATTTTCACAGCATTAAACTATCTTTTAGCTTTTTCCTGGATCAACATAAGGCTAACTTGGATACGCTGTTGATGGCAGTCATAAAGTCAAAGCACGAATTTCCTTTCCATTTCAGTTTATCAGACCACTATGCTGCTTAGAAATCACAGTGGACATCATAGGAGCAAAACCTTTGACATGTTCAAGGAAGTGATCTATATCCTTGATAATCATTGCCATGGTCGAACGTCTTAACCCCAGTATTCGGCCAATGTTGGTAGCAGTTTCTCACTTTTAGAAGCATTTCACTATATCTGACTTCACTTTCTTGGTGATGGTTTCCTCTTCATCAAAGCACTGCTATCAGAAGAACCTCTTATATGCTTGGGAGGCATATTACAGGTAAAATTTAATTGCAAACACGAGCAAAATAAACCGAAGATTGAATAAGCATGAGAACAATATGATGAACGAGCAGAAACTGGGCTACACTTCTCTCTCAGTTTAATGCTGCATGATATCAAATTCTTCTGCCACGCTCAACAAACTGTTCCAAGCACGATGTTTGTATTTATGACTGCGTACATGTTTTGGTAATTTTGTAAAATAAAAATCAAACTATGTCCTTCACATAACAAAATACATAAACAGATAAATAAAGGAATATTAACTTGATATATACATACACAACAATGCAGGGTGACAACGTATTCTTCCACCACATTCGACAAGCTGCTCCCAGCCCAAAGATCGTATTTACGATTATGTATTAGGTAATTTTGTACATAAATTCAGACTCGGTCCTTCACATAACCAAATACATATACAAATGAATAAAAATCAATAGTAACTAGATATATACGCACACAATGATGCCGTGTGAAGTTCATATTTACAATGCACACCACGCACACCATGTTCACCTTTTCTGCGTGTTTATAATCCGCGAAATTGGAATAACGCCCCTCAACAATAATAGTAAAAAAATACGAAATTCGTGAATAATGCCCATGCAAAAAAATTCGAAAAAAAAATTTCATTTTGGTAAATAATCGACTGCCTCGGAGGCACTTTTCCGCAACCCTCCTCTTCTTCTACTGCTTAATGTGATCAGATATTATGAAGACATTGGAAAATAAGCATTAAGAACAAACAGCAACCAAATTTTCAATATAATATCGTCAGGGAAATAGCGTGCGATCATGCATCAGCTGATACGGAGTTGGCAAAACGTTGGTAATTAATTACCTAATTGGAATTACCTAATTGTGTTTACGGGAAAGAGCCCAAATCTCGAATCTTCCCGTCTCCTGATCGCTTCCATTTTGTACTTAGTGATACTTATCATACCTGTCCTTAAAACTATGGATTGAGATAGCATTAACTACCTCCTTGCTTAGCCAATTCCAATTATCAACTACTCTTACACTGAAAAAGTATTTTCTTACATCCTGCAAAGATGTTTTCTTACGAAGCTTCAAACAATGACCTCTAGTTCTAGAGCCAGCCATATCAAAATATCGATCCCTATCCACTCTATCATAACCATGAAGGAATTTAAAGACTGTCACATATCCCTGCCTCAGTCTTCTAGCTTTGAGTGATGGTAAGTCTAATTCCCTCAGCCTCTCATCATAACTGAGAGTGCGTATTTCTGGCACCAGTTTCGTGGCATGTCTTTGAACTTTTTCAAGCTTAGCTATGCTTTTTCAAGTGCGGATTCCAAATGGGGGTTGCATATTCAAGTTTGGGCCTCATATAGGTTACATATTTCTGAACATTTCCTTGTTCATGTGCCTGAAGGCTACCCTTACATTTGATAAGAAGGCATATGCTGCCCTTACTATGCCATTTATATGTATTTCTGGAGACAAATCTGCCAGTATGTTTACTCCTGGATCTCTCTCATTTTCTGTCTCTGAAGTTGTACTCCAGCCACCGAGTAGCCAAGCTTGGGCCTTCTTGCACTTGTACCAATTCTCATTACCTTACATTTTGAAGTATTGAATTTCAAGAGCCAATTTTCTGACCACTCATACAGACTATTTAGATCCTCCTGAAGTTCTCTACCATTGTTCTCGTTTTTTACTTTCTTCACAATCTTTGCATCATCTGCAAACATATCCATGAATGAATTTACAGACTCTGGTAGGTCATTTACATATACAAGGAACAAAAGTGGCCCTAAAACTGAACCCTGTGGAACTCCACTACTAACTCTTCTCCATTCAGACACTGAGTGTCTTACTCCAACTCTCTGTTCCCTTCCTCCTAAGTAAGTTTTTATCCATTCCAAAACATTTCCACCTATTCTAGCCATTGCTTGCAGCTTCTTAAGAAGTCTCCCATGTGGCACAGTGTCAAACGCTTTCTAGAAGTCTAGGAATATGCAATCTGCCCAGCCCTCTCTTCCCTGTAAGATTCGACTTACCTCATCATAAAATTATAATAAGTTTGTTACTGTTGATCTACCTTCTCTGAAGCCATGTTGTCTCACTGACAAAAAGTTGAAGGATTCCAAGTGAAGAGAGATATGTTTCCTTGGTAGTTTTTCCATAACTTTGCAAACTATGCTGGTCAAGGAAACTGGTCTATAGTTCAGAGCCGTATCCCTCCTTCCCTTTTTGAAGATAGGTATCACATTTGCTTGTTTCCAGCATCTTGGAATCTCCCCTGACTCCAGTGACTTTTTAAATATGATACTTAGTGCCACTGATACTGAGTTTGTGCATTTTTTAAGTACATGAGGGGAAATATCACCAGGACCTGTAGCTTTATGAACATCTAATTCCATCAGCGCTCTGCATATCTCTGTGGCTGAAAGGTTGATGTTTTCTAATACCGGCCCATGATCTTCTATCTCTGCAATCTGAGGGGGTGGGAGTATTTTCTACTGTAAATACTGACAAACTCCTTGTTCAATTCTTTGCAGATCTCTTCATCCGTCTCAGTGATGCCTCCATCTGCTCTCTTAAGCCTTAAAACTTGTTGTTTTACCTTCAGTTTTCCTCTGATAAAGCTGTGAAAAGAATGGGATTTTCTTTAACCTTCCTGGTGATGTCCCTCTCATAGTCTCTCTCTGCCTCTCTTCTCTTACTTAGGTAATCATTTCTTGTTCTTTCATAGGTTTGCCATGCATTTATGTTTTTTCTCCTCCTATACCTTTTCCAGCATTTGTCTCTCCACTCCTTAGCTCTTTTACACTCATTATTGAACCATTTCTCTCTAGCATGAATTACACCTACTTTGGAGACAGGTATGCAGCAATCTACAATCTCCCCATATTTCTCACAAAAGATGTCATACTGCCCTCTTCAATAAAGGCCCGGACACAAGAAAACACAAAGACGAAGGAAAATAAAAGGTTAAGGACAAGGCAGAGATGAGGTAATATCACACAAAGGAAAACAACAGACAGAAAAAACAGTCAAAGTACAGAGGACCTAGAGATATGGAGGACTAGGCCCTGAGATGACGATGGATCTGCTTGTTGAAGGAAAATAGGTCATAAGAATTAGGAAAGACAGAAGGAAGAAGAGAGTTCCAGAGTCTGGAGGTAGATGGGAAGAAGCATTCTCTGCACCGACCAATCCGCGAGCTACAAATCTCCACACAGTACCTGTGAGATGAGACCGCTTGGCCTCATCTCACTAAGTATAAAATGGAACCGATCAGGAGACGGGAAGATACGAGCTTTGGGCTCTTTCCCGTAAACACAATTAGGTAATCACAGCCTCGGCAGTGGGGGAGGGATGCAACTCGCCAACTCATCAGAGCAGCGATGGTAGTAGTAGCAATAGAAAAGAGAAAGGGAAGACACCTTACGGCAGAGAGAGAGAGAATCCAGATTAGAAGTAAGAGAAGGATCATTAATGAGTCTGACTGCCTTAGATTCAACCCTATCAAGGAGATAAGTATAAGAAGAAGCACTCCAGATGCGTGAGCAGTATTCTAAGAAGGGACGGATAAGAAATTTTTAAATTTTAAGTAGCTGTAAGGAGAAAAATTAATGACAGAAACGATACAAAACCCCCAATTTTTTGGATGAAGATTTTAGAAATTTGGATTATGTGATTCCTCCAAGACAAGTTAGAGGCTATATGGATTCCTAATACTATATGTTGATAGAATTAATAGGGTAAATTTCGTTAGTTTCGAAGACAATAGGGTTATCAGGAGGAAAAGCGATAAAGAGATATCCAGAAACTGTCTCGTAGGTATTGAATTTAACTAAATTTTGAGTGCCCCACTCAGATTTCCTCTGCTAATCAGAGTTAAGAGTAGAAGACAGAGTGATATGAGACTGATTACGAGTAGCAGATGAAGGTTGTGAATAAAAGGCAGAGGAAAAGTGAAGGGTAGAATCATCAGCAAAGGCATGAAGAAGAGAAGAAGATGGGGATTGTAGAAGATCATTGATGAAGAGAAAGAACAGAGTAGGTGAAAGAACAGGGCCCTGTGGAACACCACTGGTAACAGAGAAAGGGCTAGATGTTGTACCATCAACAACTACAGATATAATATGGTCAGTAAGAAAATTGGAAATCAGAGAACAGAAAGAAGGGGTAAAGGCATAGACAGGGAGTTTGGCCAACAGAGCCTTGTGCCAGACTCTGTCAAAAGCCTAAGAGATATCAAGGGTGATGACAAAGGATTCCCCAGAGTTCCTCAGAGAAGATGACCATACATGAGTAAGATAGGACAGGAGGTCACCAGTGGATAATGCCATGCAAAAGCTGTACTGGTGATCGAGATTAGCGAGTTAGATTCAAGGCGTTTCAGGAAGTGAGAATTGAGCAAAGTTTCGAAACTTTAGCAATAGACGAGGTTAGGGCAATAGGTCGATAGTGTGAGTGAATACAGCAGTCACCCTTCTTAGGAACAGGTTGAACTAGAGCATGCTTCCAAGATGAAGGATAGATACTGGTTGACAGAACAAGGCGGAAAGGACGGCAAAGCACGGTAGCCAGTTCATCTGCAAACTCCATAAGGAACATTTCAGGAATACCATTGGGACCAGATGCCTTGTTTGTCTTTAGCGAGCAAAGAATCTTATGAACTTTGCGTGAAGAAAGGATAAAGGAGGGCATAGGGTTAGAGAGGGGTAAAGACTGAGGAACAGGTGCTCTGTAATCGTTTATAGAAGAGTTGGCAGAAAAATGAGAGCCAAAGAGAGTGGCTTTGTCAACGGGACAGCAAGCTATAGAACCACCAGAACAAATGACAGGGGGAATGCTTGAGTTACAGAAGTTTTTGGAGAGGTATTTGCCCTGTTACAGCCAACGAATAAGGCTGTCAATGCTCTCTCAAGACCTACTACCTCCAAAGGATAATGGCAATGGCTCTCAGGGCAACTCAAAAGGACAAGAACTTGACTCTCAGAGAAGTTAGGAAGTCTTACAACATTCTTCAAGCTGTCAAAAACATTGTTGAATCTTGGGAGGAAGTTAAGCAGACAAACTTGAGTGATGTATGGAAGAAACTGTTTCCCTAGTTTGTGAATGGCTTCCACGGCTTTGAGGAGAAAGTTGAGGCTTTCACTAAGAACGTTGTTCCCCTGGGTAAGGAGCTTAAGTTGGAGGTGGGGGCTGATGGTGTAACAGAGCTGCGGGAATTTCATGGAGAGGAGTTATCTGCTGAGGACATCATTCAACTAGAGAAGTAGATGACTGAAGAGTATGAATATGCCAACCCCATAGCCCAAGAGATTAACAAGCAAGGACTTGGAAGAAGATAGAGAAAGGGTTGGCAAAGTTTGAGCTGAGAACCCCAACACTGCCAGGTAAACTAAGGTCTCCAGAGAGGTCATGGTTTGCTGTGGTGTTACAAGGAAATTTGGGAGGAGAGGACAATGTCATCCTTCCAGATTCGCTTGGAACGTTTCTTCAAGAGCCCCCAGCAACAGATCCTGTCCCCTCTACCTCAGCTGCTTCACCAAATTCATCTTGCCCAGTATCTCCAGCACCTGCTGCAGGTTCCCCTGCCCCTCCATACACATCTGCCCCAGTATCTCCAGCACCTGCTGGAGGTTATCCTGCCCCTCCATACCTGCCTCTGCATTAAAAGCTTGTCTCTCCCTCCCTTGCCACACCCCTTCCAGTGTGCAAACCAACCACAAGAGTAAAGGTAAGGAATATACTGTATATAAATAAAGTAATGTTCTCTTTCTTAGTCCTAGTTATGTTTTCATGTGTCATAGAAATATTGTTCTTACGTCTTAGATTATGAATTTTACTACTGCGTTAGCATAGGTAGTATGTTTTCCAACTTACACGAAAAATTGGGTTACGACACCTCTTGAGGAAGGGAACTCTGACAAAGGTCAAGGGCCCCGTGTATATATACACATATATGCATGTAAGTATATATATATATATATATATATATATATATATATATATATATATATATATATATATATATATATATATATATATATATGTGTGTGTGTGTGTGTGTGTATATGTGTGTGTGATTACCTAATTGTGTTTACGGGAAAGAGCCCAAAGCTCGTATCTTCCCTTCTCCTCATCGGTTCCATTTTATACTTAGTGATACTTATCATACCTGTCCTTAAAACTATGGATTGAGATAGCATTAACTACCTCCTCGCTTAGCCAATTCCAATTATCAACTACTCTTACACTGAAAAAGCATTTTCTTACATCCTGCAAACAAGTTTTCTTACGAAGCTTCAAACTATGACCTGTAGTTCTAGAGCCAGCCATATCAAAATATCGATCCCTATCCACTCTATCATAACCATGAAGGAATTTAAAGACTGTCACCATATCCCCCCTCACTCTTCTAGCTTCGAGTGATGGTAAGTCTAATTCCCTCAGCCTCTCATCATAACTGAGATTGCGTATTTCTGGCACCAGTTTCGTGGCATGTCTTTGAACTTTTTCAAGCTTAGCTATGTGCTTTTTCAAGTGCGGATTCCAATAGGGGGCTGCATATTCGAGTTTTGGCCTCACATAGGTTACATAAATATTTCTGAACATTTCCTTGTCCATGTGCCTGAGGGCTACCCTTACATTTGATAAGAATGCATATGCTGCCCTTACTATGCCATTTATATGTATTTCTGGAGACAAATCTGCCAGTATGTTTACTCCTAGATCTCTCTCATTTTCTGTCTCTTGAAGTTGTACTCCAGCCACCGAGTAGTCAAGCTTGGGCCTTCTTGCACTTGTACCAATTCTCATTACCTTACATTTTGAAGTATTGAATTTCATTAGCCACTTTTCTGACCACTCATGCAGATTATTTAGATCCTCCTGAAGTTCTCTAACATTGTTCTCGTTTTTTGCTTTCTTCACAATCTTTGCATCATCTGCAAACATATTCATGAATGAATTTACAGACTCTGGTAGGTCATTTACATATACAAGGGACAAAAGTGGCCCTAAAACTGAACCCTGTGGAACTCCACTACTAACTCTTCTCCATTCAGACACTGAGTGTCTTACTCTAACCCTCTGTTCCCTTCCTTTTAAGTAAGTTTTTATCCATTCCAAAACATTTCCACCTATTCTAGCCATTGATTGCAGCTTCCTAATAAGTCTCCCATGTGGAACAGTGTCAAACGCTTTCTAGAAGTCTAGGAATAAGCAATCTGCCCAGCCCTCTCTTTCCTGTAAGATTTGGCTTACCTCATCATAAAATTCTAATAAGTTTGTTACTGTTGATCTACCTTCTCTGAAGCCATGTTGCCTCACTGACAAAAAGTTGAAGGATTCCAAGTGTCGAGAGATATGTTTCCTTAGTAGTTTCTCCATAACTTTGCAAACTATGCTGGTCAAGGAAACTGGTCTATAGTTCAGAGCCGTATCCCTCCTTCCCTTTTTGAAGATAGGTATCACATTTGCTTGTTTCCAGCATCTTGGAATCTCCCCTGACTCCAGTGACTTTTTAAATATGATACTTAGTGCCACTGATATTGAGTTTGCGCATTTTTTAAGCACATGAGGGGATATGTCATCAGGACCTGTAGCTTTATGAACATCTAAATCCATCAGCGCTTTGCATACCTCTGTGGCTGTAAGGTTGATGTTCTCTAATACCGGCCCTTGAGTTTCTATCACTGCAATCTGAGGGGGTGGGGTATTTTCTACTGTAAATAACACTGAAACTCCTTGTTCAATTCTTTGTAGATCTCTTCATCCGTCTCAGTGATGCTTCCATCCGCTCTCTTTAGCCTTAAAGCCTGCTGGCTAGTACAGTGGTAACGCGCTGGCTTCGCATTCACGAGGTCGAAAGATCGGTTCCCGTCCAAGACCGAGAGTTTAAGCTGTTTACTAGCAGGAACTGCTGTGGTTGGACACCACAGTGGGGGGTTGGGGCTTGCCCTGGCTGACGAATACCCATTGTATTGATATGGAAATAAAGTTTTAGTTTTTTTTGTTTTTTTGTTCTTTTACCTTCAGTTTTCCTCTGATAAAGCTGTGGAAAAGCTTGGGATTTTCTTTAGCCTTCCTGGTGATGTCCCTCTCATAGTCTCTCTCTGCCTCTCTCCTTTTACTCAGGTAGTCATTTCTTGCTCTTTGTAGGTTTGCCATGCATTTATGTTTTTTCTCCTCCTATACCTTTTCCAGCATTTGTCTCTCCACTCCTTAGCTCTTTTACACCCATTATCGAACCATTTCTCTCTGGCATGAATTACACCTACTTTGGTGACAGGTATGCAGCAATCTACTATCTTCCCATATTTCTCACAAAAGATGTTATACATTTCTTGTACAGATTTGTTGTAAAATAAGGTTCTCCAGTCAAGAACTGCAAAAAGCTCATTCATTTTGATGTAATCTCCTTTCAGATAGTTCCTCCTCATGTCCTCAGTGCCTATTCTCTCAGGAAGAATATCTTCAATGATATACTCCATCAACAATACACAGTGGTCACTCTTTCCAATTGGTGGTACATACTAAATTTTTTCAATATCCAACACATTATCTGTGAACACTAGATCAAGTAGTGATGGCTCATCCCCACCCCTGGCCCTTGTTGGTTCCATTACATGTTGGTGTAGGAAATTCCCTTGTACGCAATCTAGGAATCTTGCCCCGAATGAGTCCTCACCACTGTGTGGGTCAAGATTTATCCAATCTATCTCTTTATGATTAAAGTCTCCCATAATCAAAATCGTACATTTTTTTTCCCGTGCCATGTTAACAACTGAGTTTATGACTTCAATAGTACCTATATGACTTTCCACATAAACTTCTAGCCTATTTTGGTTCCTTGGTGGGTTGTAAACAACAGTTATTATAATGCTCTCTGACCCAGTATTTATGCGAGCAACAAGAAATTCCTTGAACTCACTTTCTATAGCCAAGTTTATTTCTTCAACTTGAATCCTTTCACTTATGAGCAGTGCTATCCCTCCACCAGTC
The DNA here is from genome assembly GCA_037179515.1 of Halocaridina rubra. NCBI lineage: Eukaryota > Metazoa > Arthropoda > Malacostraca > Decapoda > Atyidae > Halocaridina > Halocaridina rubra. The sequence continues at coordinate 134,036 of JAXCGZ010005759.1, forward strand.
CTCTCAGATCTTTCAACCCTTAGTATTCTGAAGCCCTTAGGAAAAACTGTGACACTGTTTATGTCCTCACTCAACTTAGTCTCTGTAATTGCTACCATATCTGCCTTACTGTTGTGAATCCTATCTTTTAATTCTACTGCCTTACCAGCTAATCCATCAGCATTTGTGTATAACAATCTTAATGAGGCCCCATCCCCTGATCTTCTGTCATTATCTTCTTTATCTCCCCTTTTTCTGGAAGAACTCTGTAATGAAAATTTTTCTTCTCTTCTTCATTTCTTTCATTATTTAACCTTCTTGCCTCTTGCAACAAGTTTTTGATCTTTCCCATCTCTTCCAGTGTTCTGTATCGTCTAATGAACACTTCTTTGAATTCTTGAAGGTCTTTTAGCCTTTTTTTTCTCAACAATATTTCCCTACATGTTTCCCCTCTCTCAAAGGTTACTTTTGTTGGTCTCGGCTTTCCTTCCCTCGAATATTTACCTAGTTGGTGTATGTTTACAATATCCTCAGGACCACATACTACTCCAAGCTTTCTTATCAGGTCTACAACCCTAGCTTTATTTTCTTCAAGTCTCCCCTGCCATGTTGGCTCCTGGGATTCGCTTATGCCTGAGATTACCACTGTCTTCTCCTTATCAAGTGCCTGTCTGATGAGTGGGTTTGCCCTTTCCATGGTAGAGAACTTCAGGAGGATCTAAATAATCTGCATGAGTGGTCAGAAAAGTGGCTAATGAAATTCAATACCTCAAAATGTAAGGTAATGAGAATGGGTACAAGTGCAAGAAGGCCCAAGCTTGACTACTCGGTGGCTGGAGTACAACTTCAAGAGACAGAAAATGAGAGAGATCTAGGAGTAAACATACTGGCAGATTTGTCTCCAGAAATACATATAAATGGCGTAGTAAGGGCAGCATATGCATTCTTATCAAACGTAAGGGTAGCCTTCAGGCACATGGACAAGGAAATGTTCAGAAATATTTATGTAACCTATGTGAGGCCAAAACTCGAATATGCAGCCCCCTTTTGGAATCCGCACTTGAAAAAGCACATAGCTAAGCTTGAAAAAGTTCAAAGACATGCCACGAAACTGGTGCCAGAAATACGCAATCTCGGTTATGATGAGAGGCTGAGGGAATTAGACTTGCCATCACTCGAAGCTAGAAGAGTAAGGGGGGATATGGTGACAGTCTTTAAATTCCTTCATGGTTATGATAGAGTGGATAGGGATCGATATTTCGATATGGCTGGCTCTAGAACTAGAGGTCATAGTTTGAAGCTTCGGAAGAAAACTTGTTTGCAGGATGTAAGGAAATACTTTTTCAGTGTAAGAGTAGTTGATAATTGGAATTCGCTAAGCGAGGAGGTAGTTAATGCTATCTCAATCCATAGTTTTAAGGACAGGTATGATAAGTATCACTAAGTCTAAAAATGGAACCGATCAGGAGACGGGAAGATACGAGCTTTGGGCTCTTTCCCGTAAACACAATTAGGTAATCACAACGTCTTTCATTTTTTCGATTACTGTCTCTTTATAGTCAGCTGTTTGTATGTTTTCCAGTGCCACCACCTTTACAGCCTCTTTTACTGCCACATTCCCCTTTGTGTGTGTGATTACCTAATTGTGATTACCTAATTGTGTTTACGGGAAAGAGCCCAAAGCTCGTATCTTCCCGTCTCCTGATCGGTTCCATTTTTAGACTTTTTTTCTCAACAATATTTCCCTACATGTCTCCCCTCTCTCAAAGGTTACTTTTGTTGGTCTCGGCTTTCCTTCCCCCTGTGTGTGATTACCTAATTGTGATTACCTAATTGTGTTTACGGGAAAGAGCCCAAAGCTCGTATCTTCCCGTCTCCTGATCGGTTCCATTTTTAGACTTAGTGATACTTATCATACCTGTCCTTAAAACTATGGATTGAGATAGCATTAACTACCTCCTCGCTTAGCGAATTCCAATTATCAACTACTCTTACACTGAAAAAGTATTTCCTTACATCCTGCAAACAAGTTTTCTTCCGAAGCTTCAAACTATGACCTCTAGTTCTAGAGCCAGCCATATCGAAATATCGATCCCTATCCACTCTATCATAACCATGAAGGAATTTAAAGACTGTCACCAGTCTGTGTGTGTGTGTGTGTGTGTGTGTGTGTGTGAGAATATATATATATATATATATATATATATATATATATATATATATATATATATATATATATATATATATATATATATATATATATATATATATATATATATATATATATATATATATATATATATATATATATATATATATATATATATATATATATTAATGACTCATTTTTTACCCCGACCGGGACTCGAACCTAGGACTTATAATTACTAAGTCAAAGCACTACCATCTACACCCAACAGAAGGTTAAAAGGAATCCAACCTTATAGCTTATATCTGCTATACTTAGGAATGAACGCATTCTATATCATATTACAGATTCCCCAACCTCACTCGTGGCTTCATTTTCGCATTTAATTCAATTCCCAATCTCATTCGGGTCATACAATAACCAAATAAGCATGTTGCATATGTGAAAACATGAATCATATTTTACCCCGACCGGGACTCGAACCTAGGACTTATAATTACTAAGTCAAGGCGCTACCAACTACACACCACAGAAGGTTAAAAGGAATCCAACCTTATAGCTTTTATCTGCTATACTTAGGAATGAATGCATTCTATCTGAATGCCACTATGTTCATATTATAGATTCCCCAACCTTACTTGTGGCTTCATTTTTGCATTTAATTCAATTCCCAATCTCATTTGGGTCATACAATAACCAGATAAGCACATTACAAATGTGAAAACATGAATCATTTTTTACCCTGACCGGGACTCGAACCTAGGGCTTATAATTACTAAGTCAAGGCGCTACCAACTACACACAACAGAAGGTTAAAAGGAATCCAACCTTATAGCTTATATCTGCTATACTTAGGAATGAACACATTCTATCTGAATGCCACTATGATCATATTACAGACTCCCAAACCTCATGAACAGAGTGGCATTCAGATAGAATGTGTTCATTCCGAAGTAGAGCAGATATAATCTATAAGGTTGGATTCCTCTTAGCTTACTGTGGTGTGTAGTTGGTAGCGCCTTGACTTAGTAATTATAAGTTCTAGGTTCGAGTCCCGGTCAGAGTAAAAAATTATTCATGTTTTCACATATGTAATGTGCTTATTTGCTTATTGTATGACCCGAATAAGATTGGGAATTGAATTAAATGCAAAAATGAAGCCATGAGTGAGGTTGGGGAATCTGTAATATGAACATAGTGGCATTCAGATAGAATGCGTTCATTCCTAAGTATAGCAGATATAAGCTCTAAGGAGTTTTTGGAAGTAGTAGAAGACAATTTCCTTTCTCAGCATGTACTTGAAGCAACACGGGGGGTGAATACACTAGATTTAGTTCTTAGTAATAGAGAGAATATGGTTACAAATTTAGAAGTTGGTGAAAAATTGGGCAACAGTGACCATGATTCCATTAGATTTAACATAATTTTCAAGGAAACTATAAAGGAAAATAAGAATATTGTTCCAAACTTTAGAGCAGGAGATTTTGAGGGCTTAAAAACTAAATTATCTAATGAGGTATGGGAAGGGATTTCTGGGGTACAGATGTGGGTAGTTAATCCAGCAGGTCAGGTCGCAGGTAGCGGATTACCCCGAAAATTGAGTACCACATGCCAAGGATTATCACAAGATAAGATCAATACATTAAATTCTCTCTTAGGAAAGAACAGCAGTCCATCAGTTAATATAAATTTGGATGAGGAATATAAAAATTTTGTCATGACTCTTAAGAATAGTCAGAGAGACTATATTCCCATGAAACGTTGCAGATCAAGAAAAAATTACCCTAAATGGATGAACAATAGAATAAAGAATCTTATAGGTATTAAAAGAGGAATATACAGGAAACTAAAAAGAGGCGAAGAGCATGTGAGGCAGCAATATATACAGTTAAACAGGGAAGTTAAAAAGATAGTTAAAGAGTCGAAAAGAAAATACGAAGTTAGAATAGCAGGAGAAGCTAAAGAAAATTCTAAAGGGTTTTATCAACATTATCAAACAAAATTTAAGGAAAAAGTCGGACCAATTGAAGTAGCCAATGGCCATATCACAGATGACGATAAAGTGATGTGTACATGTTTAAATGATTATTTCTTATCTGTATTTACCAATGAAAACTTGGAAAATATTCCGGAAGTAGAATCCATTTACAGAGACAGTCCCGATAAAATACTTAGTTCAATAAATATTACGAGAGAGGAGGTAATAAAAGAAATAGATAAATTAAAGGCTCATAAATCTCCGGGACCTGATGGAATATATGCTAGAATATTAAAGGAATGCAAGGAAGAGCTTAGTTGTCCACTAACTGCATTATTTAATAATTCAATAAAATTAGGATCGGTACCCATGGAGTGGAAATTGGCAGATGTGGTACCAATATTTAAAAAAGGAGAACGAGTTAAAAAGAATAATTATAGGCCGGTAAGTTTAACGTCAACAGTGGGTAAGATTCTAGAATCCATAATTGCAAATAAAATAAGGGCACATCTAGAATTACACAGACTGATAAAACTTTCACAACACGGGTTTCTTAAGGGTTTTTTGTGCCTTACAAACTTACTGTCTTTTTATTCAGAAGTTTACGAGGCAGTAGATTGTGGCAAAGAATATGATACAATATATCTAGATTTTAGCAAAGCTTTTGATAGAGTTCCTCACAAAAGATTAGTTAAAAAGCTAGAAGCTCATGGTATAGGAGGAGCTGTTCTCAGATGGATCAAACAATGATTAAAAGACAGAAAACAGAGGGTTTGCATAAATGGAGAGAAATCAGAGTGGGGCTCGGTTACTAGCGGGGTACCACAAGGCTCGGTACTGGGTCCCCTATTATTCATCGTATATCTAAATGATCTGGATTCGGATATCAGTAGTAACCTAAGTAAATTCGCAGACTACATTAAAATAGGTAGAACTATAAATGGAAAAGAAGACATTCATGCTTTACAGGAAGATCTAAATATATTATCTGAATGGTCGGACAAATGGCAAATGGAATTTAATGTTGAAAAATGTAAAGTAGTTAAAATGGGTACTATAAAAGACAATACTAGTTATAAGCTAAATAACCATGAAATCATGAGTTCTCAGTGTGAAAGGGATTTGGGAGTTCTTGTGAGTAGTAGTCTTAAGCCAAGAGAGCAATGCACAGCAGTCAGAAATAAAGCAAACAGAATTTTAGGATTTATCTCAAGAAGCGTTAGCAATAGGACGGAAAAAGTTATTTTGCAGCTCTATCTTGCATTAGTTAGGCCCCATTTAGATTATGCTGTGAAATTCTGGTCTCCCTATTATAGAATGGAAATTGAATCCTTGGAGAGAGTGCAGCGAAGAATGACCAAGATGATACACAATATCAGAAATCTACCATATGAGGACAGATTAAAAAAAATTAATCTACATTCTCTAGAGAGGCGAAGAGTTAGGGGGGATATGATTGAAGTGTATAAATGGTTTAAAGGGATTAACAAGGGAGATATTAATAAAGTTTTAAAAATTCATGATCAAACCAGAACTCGTAATAATGGATTTAAGCTTGATAAATTTAGGTTCAGAAGGGAAATTGGTAAAAATTGGTTTGGTAATAGAGTAGCTGATGCATGGAACAAGCTTCCTAGTAGGATAGTAAATGCCAATACCTTAGACACCTTCAAATGTAGATTAAATAGACATATGACAGAGGTAGGGTGGGTATGAATAGGTTAGTGCTTATTAGAAAAATCATAAAAAGAAAAATAGAATAAATAAGTAGAGTAGAATAGAATAGGTTAGACATGCTGAAAATACAATTCAAAAATGGAGCTGCCTCGTGTGTGCCAGTAGGCATGTTGCAGTGTCCTCTATTCTTATGTTCTTATGTAAGCTATAAGCTTGGATTCCTTTTAACCTTCTGTGGTGTGTAGTTGGTAGTGCCTTGACTTAGTAAGTATAAGTTCTAGGTTCGAGTAGGGTTGGGGTAAAAAATTATTCATGTTTTCACATATGCAATGTGCTTATTTGATTATTGTACGACCCGAATGAGATTGAGAATTGAATTAAATGCGAAAATGAAGCCACGTGCGAGGTTGGGGAATCTGTAATATGAACATAGTGGCATTCAGATAGAATGCGTTCATTCCTAAGTATAGCAGATATAAGCTATAAGGTTGGATTCCTTTTAACCTTCTGTTGTGTGTAGTTAGTAGTGCCTTGACTTAGTAAATATAAGTCCTAGGTTCGAGTCCCGGTCAGGGTAAAAAATGATTCATGTTTTCACATATGTAATGTGCTTATTTGGTTATTGTATGACCCGAATGAGATTGGGAATTGAATTAAATGCGAAAATGAAGTCACGAGTGAGTTTGGGGAATTTGTAATATGAACATAGTGGCATTCAGATAGATGCATTCATTCCTAAGTATAGCAGATATAAGCTATAAGGTTGGATTCCTTTTAACCTTCTGTGGTATGTAGTTGGTAGTGCCTTGACTTAGTAATTATAAGTCCTAGGTTCGAGTCCCGGTCAGGGTAAAAAATGATTCATGTTTTCATATATGTAATGTGCTTATTTGGTTATATATATATATATATATTTATATATATATATATATATATATATATATATATATATATATATATATATATATATATATATATATATATATATATATATATATATACATAAACCATTTTCTCCCTTAAAAGAGGAGTGGCTGAGTCAAGGTATAATACTCTGACTCTTTGAGTAGAGAAATTATAGAGAAGGGGCTTCCCAGTCTCCACGCTCTGCCCCATTTAGTCGACTCTTACGACACGCTGGGGAACACGTGTGTGTGTATATATATATATATATATATATATATATATATATATATATATATATATATATATATATATATATATATATATATATATATATATATATATATATATATATATATATATATAGACTTAAGCCTCATTCCCCCTTGTAAGGGGGGGGGATGGCCGAGCCAATAAACGCGCATTCACCACGATCCAAATACACACGTCAAACACTCCTCTCAGCTCCTTGGCGATAGAGGGTTGCCACATCTCCCCCCTTCCACCCTGCTTGGGTCTCCCACAAGTTAGGTGGGTAAGGGTATTCTACAATGAGGTCCGACAACCGCAGCTGGTTTACCCCCACCACTTCATCAAATGGCAACTCCCCTCACACCTGTCCACCACATTTCACTGGGCTAGCAGGTGCGAGCAATCCCTTCGGGCCGCGTCATATATATAGATATATATATATATATATATATATATATATATATATATATATATATATATATATATATATATATATATATATATATATATATATATATATATATATATATATATATATATATATATATATACATATATATACAAATATATATATATATATATATATATATATATATATATATATATATATATATATATATATATATATATATATATATATATATATATATATATATATATATATATATATATATATACACACAGTTCAGAAAAGAGTTCCAGGAGCTGAATATGGAAAATGATGCCATGAAAACGTCATTTGCTGATGCACTAAAGGGGAATGTGGCAGTAAAAGAGGCTGTAAAGGTGGTGGCACTGGAAAACATACAAACAGTTGACTATAAAGAGACAGTAATCGAAAAAATGAAAGACGTTGTGATGGAAAGGGCAAACCCACTCATCAGACAGGCACTTGATAAGGAGAAGACAGTGGTAATCTCAGGCATAAGTGAATCCCAGGAGCCAACATGGCAGGGGAGACTTGAAGAAAATAAAGCTAGGGTTGTAGACCTGATAAGAAAGCTTGGAGTAGTATGTGGTCCTGAGGATATTGTAAACATACACCAACTAGGTAAATATTCGAGGGAAGGAAAGCCGAGACCAACAAAAGTAACCTTTGAGAGAGGGGAGACATGTAGGGAAATATTGTTGAGAAAAAAAAGTCTAAAAGACCTTCAAGAATGCAAAGAAGTGTTCATTAGACGATACAGAACACTGGAAGAGATGGGAAAGATCAAAAACTTGTTGCAAGAGGCAAGAAGGTTAAATGATGAAAGAAATGAAGAAGAGAAGAAAAATTTTCGTTACGGAATACTTCCAGACAAAGGGGAGATAAAGAAGATAATGACAGAAGATCAGGGGATGGGGCCTCATTAAGATTGTTATACACAAATGCTGATGGATTAGCTGGTAAGGCAGTAGAATTAAAAGATAGGATTCACAACAGTAAGGCAGATATAGTAGCAATTACAGAGACTAAGTTGAGTGAGGACATAAACAGTGTCACAGTTTTTCCTAAGGGCTTCAGAATACTAAGGGTCGAAAGATCTGAGAGGACTGGTGGAGGGATAGCACTGCTCATAAGTGAGAGGATTCAAGTTGAAGAGATAAACTTGGCTATAGAAAGTGAGTTCAGGGAATTTCTTGTTGCTCGCATAAATACTGGGTCAGAGAGCATTATAATAACTGTTGTATACAACCCACCAAGGAACCAAAATAGGCTTGAAATTTATGAGGAAAGTCATATAGGTACGATTGAAGTCATAAACTCAGTTGTTAACATGGCGCGGGAGAAAAAATGTAGGATTTTGATTATGGGAGACTTTAATCATAAAGAGATAGATTGGATAAATCTTGACCCACACAGTGGTGAGGACTCCTTTGGGGCAAGATTCCTAGATTGCGTACAAGGGAATTTCCTACACCAACATGTAATGGAACCAACAAGAGCCAGGGGTGGGGATGAGCCATCACTACTTGATCTGGTGTTCACAGATAATGTGTTGGATATTGAAAATATTGAGTATGAACCACCAATTGGAAAGAGTGACCACTGTGTGTTGTTGATGGAGTATATCATTGAAGACATTCTTCCTGAGAGTAGAGGCACTGAGGACATGAGGAGGAACTATCAGAAAGGAGATTACATCAAAATGAATGAGCTTTTTGCAGTTATTGACTGGAGAACCTTATTTTACAACAAATCTGTACAAGAAATGTATGACATCTTTTGTGAGAAATATGGGAAGATTGTAGATTGCTGCATACCTGTCACCAAAGTAGGTGTAATTCATGCCAGAGAGAAATGGTTCGATAATGGGTGTAAAAGAGCTAAGGAGTGGAGAGACAAATGCTGGAAAAGGTATAGGAGGAGAAAAAACATAAATGCCAGGCAAACCTACAAAAGAGCAAGAAATGACTACCTAAGTAAAAGGAGAGAGGCAGAGAAAGATTATGAGAGGGACATCACCAGGAAGGCGAAAGAAAATCCCAAGCTTTTCCACAGCTTTATCAGAGGAAAACTGAAGGTAAAAGAACAGGTTTTAAGGCTAAAGAGAGCGGATGGAAGCATCACTGAGACGGACGAAGAGATCTGCAAAGAATTGAACAAGGAGTTTCAGTCAGTATTTACAGTAGAAAATACCCCACCCCCTCAGATTGCAGTGATAGAAGCTCAAGGGCCGGTATTAGAGAACATCAACCTTACAGCCACAGAGGTATGCAAAGCGCTGATGGATTTAGATGTTCATAAAGCTACAGGTCCTGATGACATATCCCCTCATGTGCTTAAAAAATGCGCAAACACAATATCAGTGGCACTAAGTATCATATTTAAGGAGTCATTGGAGTCGGGGGAGATTCCAAGATGCTGGAAACAAGCAAATGTGATACCTATCTTCAAAAAGGGAAGGAGGGATACGGCTCTGAACTATAGACCAGTTTCCTTGACCAGCATAGTTTGCAAAGTTATGGAGAAACTACTAAGGAAACATATCTCTCTTCACTTGGAATCCTTCAACTTTTTGTCAGTGAGGCAACATGGCTTCAGAGAAGGAAGATCAACAGTAACAAACTTATTAGAATTTTATGATGAGGTAAGCCAAATCTTACAGGAAAGAGAGGGCTGGGCAGATTGCATATTCCTAGACTTCCAGAAAGCGTTTGACACTGTTCCACATGGGAGACTTATTAGGAAGCTGCAATCAATGGCTAGAATAGGTGGAAATGTCTTGGAATGGATAAAAACTTACTTAGAAGGAAGGGAACAGAGGGTTAGAGTAAGACACTCAGTGTCTGAATGGAGAAGAGTTAGTAGTGGAGTTCCACAGGGTTCAGTTTTAGGGCCACTTTTGTTCCTTGTATATGTAAATGACCTACCAGAGTCTGTAAATTCATTCATGAATATGTTTGCAGATGATGCAAAGATTGTGAAGAAAGTAAAAAACGAGAACAATGGTAGAGAACTTCAGGAGGATCTAAATAATCTGCATGAGTGGTCAGAAAAGTGGCTAATGAAATTCAATACCTCAAAATGTAAGGTAATGAGAATGGGTACAAGTGCAAGAAGGCCCAAGCTTGACTACTCGGTGGCTGGAGTACAACTTCAGGAGACAGAAAATGAGAGAGATCTAGGAGTAAACATATTGGCAGATTTGTCTCCAGAAATACATATAAATGGCGTAGTAAGGGCAGCATATGCATTCTTATCAAATGTAAGGGTAGCCTTCAGGCACATGGACAAGGAAATGTTCAGAAATATTTATGTAACCTATGTGAGGCCAAAACTCGAATATGCAGCCCCCTTTTGGAATCCGCACTTGAAAAAGCACATAGCTAAGCTTGAAAAAGTTCAAAGACATGCCACAAAACTGGTGCCAGAAATACGCAATCTCGGTTATGATGAGAGGCTGAGGGAATTAGACTTGCCATCACTCGAAGCTAGAAGAGTAAGGGGGGATATGGTGACAGTCTTTAAATTCCTTCATGGTTATGATAGAGTGGATAGGGATCGATATTTCGATATGGCTGGCTCTAGAACTAGAGGTCATAGTTTGAAGCTTCGGAAGAAAACTTGTTTGCAGGATGTAAGGAAATACTTTTTCAGTGTAAGAGTAGTTGATAAATGGAATTCGCTAAGCGAGGAGGTAGTTAATGCTACCTCAATCCATAGTTTTAAGGACAGGTATGATAAGTATCACTAAGTCTAAAAATGGAACCGATCAGGAGACGGGAAGATACGAGCTTTGGGCTCTTTCCCGTAAACACAATTAGGTAATCACATATATATACTGTATATATATATATATATATATATATATATATATATATATATATATATATATATATATATATATATATATATATATATATATATATATATATATATATATATATATATATATATATATATATATATATATATATATATATATATATATATATATATATATATACACGCATACACACACAAACACACACACATATATATACTGTATGTATAGTATATATATATATATATATATATATATATATATATATATATATATATATATATATATATATATATATATATATATATATATATATATATATATATATATATATATATATTAATAACACTGAACTGCTAACATACAGTCTGAAACGGTTGGAAAGCCCAATAAAGAAAACAACGAAATTATATTTTAAGTAATTATTTATTTCGTGACCTTATCTGGCCACCTTCTCATAGTACTTTGAGAAGGTGGCTAGATAAGGTCACGATTTTAATAAGTACTTCATATACATTTTCGTTGTTGTCTTTAATGGAATTTTCCTCCCATATTTATATATATATATATATATATATATATATATATATATATATATATATATATATATATATATATATATATATATATATATATATATGACAGTAGGACAGACAAAGATACGATCCCTCATTGGGAATGGGTACGAAGAAAGCATAAAGCAAGGAGAAACAGAAATGGGGAGTGATGTGACTTGTTGTTTATTATACACACACACACACACATACACACACCGCGCGTTCAGTGACACACGGAATTGCTCCTCTTAAATTTTTAATTGTTTCAAGTGACTAAGTGCTTAGTGGAAAACTTTACCATAATTTCCATAAATCTGAAATCCTGCAGAGTATTGTGAGTACAAGAACTTATATTTGTTGTAAGACGAGACTGTTCATATTAAAGGAAAAAAAATTGAGAACTTTTTCGTGTGGAGAGAGAGAGAATCTGCCGTCCAGTTCTGCCTTGAGGGAAATCTAGAAGAGTTGCCAGAGGTGGAGCCATCACATCACATTACCTAATTTTTTGTGTAAACTGGGGAAAGCTCTTAAGCCGTTTACCTGATCCTGTGGTTCTATATATTGTTAAAATCAGTATCCTTCCCATTTATATTAACTAGTTAGTGAGTTTGATACACGAAAAAATTGAATAATAAAAGAAAAAAAATTACCAAATACCCACCTGTCAACAGTACTGAGTTAAGTTGCCAAGTAGTACAGCAGTCTTATTTTCTTCATTTTTTTTGCTTTTCTTTTAGTTTTCTCTTTTACTATTATGTTATTTTGTATATATATTGAGTTAAATGTAAAGTCTAATCCCGTGATAACATATCTTGGTTAGCAAGTCAGTTTATCAGTTAGGAAGAATATATAACAGAAACAGGTGGGTGCCACCTCAAACACAAATTCGAATTTTCCTTCAGGTTTGACTTTTGTTTTTCTTTTTCTTTTTATACTTAAATTGCCATGGTCAAGTTTTTAAGTTAAGATGTGTGTTACCAGAAAGGAGACAAACTGAGTCACTAAATAGCACTTATATGGAGATATAAAAATTCTGTGTGAAGCTAAATTAGAAGTTTTTCTCTTTTCTTTTTTTTTTCCTCTTTCTCGTCTTCTTTCTATATTCTGTGAGAGGGAGAACATAAAAATGAAGCCATCTCTGTCCCAAACCTCTCCCACCCATGGGTCGGGAGAAGGGGTAGTCATCAGGGGACTTAAACAGAGAATCAAGAAGTTAGAGGAAATGGTTATAAGCCTTGATGATAAAATTCGGAATATGGATGGAGAAATGAAAGAGAATGAAACACTCAGAGAACAAATAAGATCTTTGGAGGAAGCAAATAAAGCACAAGGGCAGGAGAGAAAGGAACTAGAAAAAAGAATAAAGAAGCTGGAAGGGGAAAAGAGTCAACTAGAATCTAGAATTTCTAAACAAGAAGATAAAAACAAACAGCTGAATGACAACCTAAAGGAATTAGATGTTAGTTCACTGCTCTCTTCTGAGAGAGACGAGATTGCTGCTTGGAATGTTCAGATTAAGGAAAACATTGAACAGTTCAGAAAAGAGTTCCAGGAGCTGAATATGGAAAATGATGCCATGAAAACGTCCTTTGCTGATGCACTAAAGGGGAATGTGGCAGTAAAAGAGGCTGTAAAGGTGGTGGCACTGGAAAACATACAAACAGCTGACTATAAAGAGACAGTAATCGAAAAAATGAAAGACGTTGTGATGGAAAGGGCAAACCCACTCATCAGACAGGCACTTGATAAGGAGAAGACAGTGGTAATCTCAGGCATAAGTGAATCCCAGGAGCCAACATGGCAGGGGAGACTTGAAGAAAATAAAGCTAACGTTGTAGACCTGATAAGAAAGCTTGGAGTAGTATGTGGTCCTGAGGATATTGTAAACATACACCAACTAGGTAAATATTCGAGGGAAGGAAAGCCGAGACCAACAAAAGTAACCTTTGAGAGAGGGGAAACATGTAGGGAAATATTGTTGAGAAAAAAAGTCTAAAAGACCTTCAAGAATGCAAAGAAGTGTTCATTAGACGATACAGAACACAGGAAGAGATGGGAAAGATAAAAAACTTGTTGCAAGAGGCAAGAAGGTTAAATGATGAAAGAAATGAAGAAGAGAAGAAAAATTTTCGTTACAGAATACTTCCAGACAAAGGGGAGATAAAGAAGATAATGACAGAAGATCAGGGGATGGGGCCTCATTAAGATTGTTATACACAAATGCTGATGGATTAGCTGGTAAGGCAGTAGAATTAAAAGATAGGATTCACAACAGTAAGGCAGATATAGTAGCAATTACAGAGACTAAGTTGAGTGAGGACATAAACAGTGTCACAGTTTTTCCTAGGGGCTTCAGAATACTAAGGGTTGAAAGATCTGAGAGGACTGGTGGAGGGATAGCACTGCTCATAAGTGAGAGGATTCAAGTTGAAGAAATAAACTTGGCTATAGAAAGTGAGTTCAGGGAATTTCTTGTTGCTCGCATAAATACTGGGTCAGAGAGCATTATAATAACTGTTGTATACAACCCACCGAGGAACCAAAATAGGCTTGAAATTTATGAGGAAAGTCATATAGGTACTATTGAAGTCATAAACTCAGTTGTTAACATGGCACGGGAGAAAAAATGTAGGATTTTGATTATGGGAGACTTTAATCATAAAGAGATAGATTGGATAAATCTTGACCCACACAGTGGTGAGGACTCATTTGGGGCAAGATTCCTAGATTGCGTACAAGGGAATTTCCTACACCAACATGTAATGGAACCAACAAGAGCTAGGGGTGGGGATGAGCCATCACTACTTGATCTAGTGTTCACAGATAATGTGTTGGATATTGAAAATATTGAGTATGAACCACCAATTGGAAAGAGTGACCACTGTGTGTTGTTGATGGAGTATATCATTGAAGACATTCTTCCTGAGAGTAGAGGCACTGAGGACATGAGGAGGAACTATCCGAAAGGAGATTACATCAAAATGAATGAGCTTTTTGCAGTTATTGACTGGAGAACCTTATTTTACAACAAATCTGTACAAGAAATGTATGACATCTTTTGTGAGAAATATGGGAAGATAGTAGATTGCTGCATACCTGTCACCAAAGTAGGTGTAATTCATGCCAGAGAGAAATGGTTCGATAATGGGTGTAAAAGAGCTAAGGAGTGGAGAGACAAATGCTGGAAAAGGTATAGGAGGAGAAAAAACATAAATGCCTGGCAAACCTACAAAAGAGCAAGAAATGACTACCTAAGTAAAAGGAGAGAGGCAGAGAGAGATTATGAGAGGGACATCACCAGGAAGGCTAAAGAAAATCCCAAGCTTTTCCACAGCTTTATCAGAGGAAAACTGAAGGTAAAAGAACAGCTTTTAAGGCTAAAGAGAGCGGATGGAAGCATCACTGAGATGGACGAAGAGATCTGCAAAGAATTGAACAAGGAGTTTCAGTCAGTATTTACAGT
>JAXCGZ010005760.1:0-15000 GCA_037179515.1 Halocaridina rubra
TCATCGGGATCCTTGGGGAACCACTAAGGAATAATACAATTAAACGCTTATAGTTGAGGGCATACTTTGGTCGCCGTGGCAAAGTGTTAGCGTCCACGACTTTGAAGCGTCAGGTCGAGGGTTCGCGGCCCGCCACGTCCTGAGGTTAGAAAGGGCAGTCACTCAGGGTAGCGATCACAACTGCCCAAACCAAAGTTCTCCGCAAGAAGTCACTGTCTTAGCCCTTAGTAGAAAAGTGAGTCCATGACGTAACACCGATCACAGTCGTTGAGGACATACTCTAGGAAAACGAGTTTTATGGAAGAATACGTGTATCAAGATATTTATGTACAGCATGCAAAGAACACGAGGGATTAAGTATATATGAAATGTTTTTTTTGATTCGTTGATAAAAGGCGTCATGATGGTCAAAGTTACAAGATGGTTACATATAAGAAATATATATTATCATCATTAATAATAGAACTCTTGGGGGTAGCGCGGACGAGAATAGACGAGAGGGGGGGAAGGAGGAGGGGAACTTATTTTTCTTCTTAATGAGTGATAATTACTTTTGAGTGCATTGCATTTAAAAGGATAAAGCGAGTGATTACTCCAACGAGCGATAAACGCGTGATTAACCTAAACGAGCTAGTTGGGTAATCTACTGGACAAGTGTAATTGGTTGTGTTAATCGGCATTGAGAAGCAGTGAGATGTGTTCTCGAATGAGAATGAGGAACCCGTGAAATTCTCTTATTATTTGAATAGGAATAGAAAAATAGGGAAGGGTGTGTTAAGGTTAGTGGGAGCGGACAATTTGTTTTTGCAGTTCTTGTTTTTCTTCTTGTTATTGTATGGCGGTGCAAGAGGTTAAAATAGTTTGTTTTTGCTTTTTCTTGTTTAGTTAGTATTTGTTTTTGTTGTTAATTGGGTGTAAGTAAAATTAGTTTTTTTTTTCTTGTTTTAGATAGGTGGGTGTAAGAGGAAAATAGATTGTTTTAAGTGGGTGGAATTAACAATTTATTTGTTAACATGAATTCTTCTTCTTGCGATTGTTGATTGGAGTGGGTGTCATTGGAAATCTATGAAAGGGAAAAGTTCAAGTGTAACTGGAATGGGGTGGGGGTGGGAGGATGAGGATGGAGATGATAATGGCGAGAAGAGACGATGATATCGGAGAAGGAAGGAAAGTGTGTGATGATGGGGGAGGAAATGGGGGTGTGGGGGGTGAAAATTAAATATTTCCCAACGTTTTGGATCTTAAAACGAGATGCATAGAAAATGGGATCAGCTGGAGGAAAAAAAAAAAAAAACACACCTCAGGCTATTGGTAGGTGCGCTTACTGTAGTTTTACTAACCTAACCTACCCTAATATTATAACAGTTGGAGGTACGTTCCCCCTGTTATATATTCAACTACTGTATTAGACACTTGACTCTCCAGTGAGTGGTTTTAAGCTGCTCTGTTTTAACTTGATCCAGATAATGTAACTTCATTTTTAAACGAACCCATCTTTTGGAACTCTTTTATAATTTTACTAGACATATTGCAACGTAAAATAAAACTCCCAAATATATATGAATAAATGCAAATATATATATATATATATATATATATATATATATATATATATATATATATATATATATATATATATATATATATGATACTACTACTACTACTACTACTACTACTACTACTAATAATAATAATAATAATAAATAGTTGTCTTAGAATAGAAAATAATTGAATACAGTATATAATTAAAGAAAATGCATATACTTTTCCCCCATGAAATTCGTAATTTAGGTCTGAAATCTTAAAAACTTTATTTCCATTTCATTATACAATGGGTATTCGTCAGCCGGGGCAAGCCCCAACCCCCCCACTGTGGTGTCCAACCACAGCAGTACCTGCCAGTAAACAGCTTAAACTCTCGGTCTTGGACGGGAACCGATCTTTCGACCTCGTGAATGCGAAGCCAGCGCGTTACCACTGTACTAGCCAGTTTTTCAGGGAATTTTAGGTCCTTTTTATTTAGTCTAGGTTCATATGTAAGAGTAAGAGGAGGTTTTTCTTATCATGGACTTCACTAAGTAGCATTTTTAATATATATATATATATATATATATATATATATATATATATATATATATATATATATATATATATATATATATATATAATTTATATATATATATATATATATTATATATATATATATATATATATATATATATTTATATATATATATATATATATATATATATATATATATATATATATATATATATATATATATATATATATATATATATATATATATATATATATATATATATATATATATATATATATATATATATATATATATATATATATATATATATATATATATATAGAGAGAGAGAGAGAGAGAGAGAGAGAGAGAGAGAGAGAGAGAGAGAGAGAGAGAAATATTAGTTGTAAGAGTGTAAAATTGAAAAGTTCATGGACAGAATGTTTGCTCTTGATGCATGTTGTCTCTAAAGAGGTACGCATCTCCTGAAATAATAATAATAATTATAATAATAATGACTAACTTTTAAGAGATGGCATCTATTCCTCACATGAACAGGATGGCCCTCCCTAGGGGTCAAAATAAGAAGGCTCATTTAGTGTGTCACATACTTTAGTAAATAATCTTTCTCTCCCATTCCTATTTGTGCATATAACACAGTACAGTGCTCATGTCTAAGCCTCATAATTTCACGTGTGAAAATATTAATAGTGATAATAATAAAACCTATAAGGATAGTAGTAGTAGTAGCAGTACTACTACTAGGAGTAGTACAGTAGTTTGGAACGGGGTGATATTAAAATGGTGTCTCTTCTTCAGTGCTAATATATATTCTCTTGCTCAGATATTTTTCCTTTACAAAGAAGTGTAACCGAGCTCCTGCTAGAAAGCCAACAAGTGTCGAGGGTTCTAAAGCTTTTCAAGAGGCGGCAAAGATTGATATTTTCAGCCTTTGTATTAGTCTTCTTCACTTCCATTTTCTCAAAAAAAAAAAAAAAAAAAAAAAAAAATATATATATATATATATATATATAATATATATATATATATATATATATATATATATATATATAATATATATATATATATATATATATATATATATATATATATATATATATATAATAAGGATCATGAAAAGATTGTATTGACTCGCTCTTATATAACTAGAAATATGGAATGAAATTGTGGTCTGTATTGCATAATTTTCAGTACTTTGCGTTCCTTTGAATTCATATATTCTGATTAATTTAAATCTTAATGTATATATTTCATTTTCAGTGGCCGTGCTAAAATTATTAATGGATATTTTGTATGAAGATGACTCGGTGAAGATAGAATATTTGAAAAAAAAAAAAAAGATGAATTTATGCCAAAAGCTTAGTCTTTCGTCATTGACTATGGGCATAATGTCTCGTAATATAATGCAATACAGAGTGGAGAGAGAGAGAGAGAGAGAGAGAGAGAGAGAGAGAGAGAGAGAGAGAGAGAGAGAGAGAGAGAGAGAGCTAGTAGCGTCGCCACTAAATCATATTAACAAAATTGTTAGTAGTGTCACTTTACAACATTCATAAGCTGATTTGTAGCTTGGATGTTGTGACGCCATTCTCAACCGGTTGTCCTGTGGAAGTTAATGATAAAGGCAGATGTAAATTCTAGTCCTTTTTAGAGATGTTAATACAGACAAGCTTTCCATATTGATATAGCTTGGAAATCTGAAATATCCCCTCACATTGTTGGCAATTATATGTTTGTGACTTGTCTGTGCAGCAGTGCAAGGAATAGGGATGATACTGACTTTGTCCAATAATGCATCAAGTTGCTATTGTAAATATTTTACTGTCTTCCGTAGTAGGATTTTGCAGGCTTATTTGGTAAGAAGCTGGAATAACAATAAATGAGAAGTATCTTCTGTTGAATGGCCACGTCTGTATGTACAAAATGTGTATATATGTAGCAACAGTATTAGGGGCTACAGACTGGGAGTCGACGCGCTGCCATCGCGAGCACTGCGGCAACTGGTGATTAAGGGATGGGGGTGGGTGTGCTTCAGGAGCAAGTGGAGAGAGAGTGAGTGCTTGTGTATGTACGAATGCGTGTGCGCATCCTGCTGTCCCTGGTTACCTTGGTAACGGGCCCAGGATCAATCCACTCCGGGAGTCACAGTTGCCGCTGCCCGAGCTGAAAACTACCGCTCATTCAACACCTACATACTCGTATATACATAAATGTAGACATGCATGCAGACGTATAGTACATATACTCGCATATACAATATGTGCACATTTGTAAAGACGCCTCCATTTTAACTAATTGCAATGGAATTTTCTTGTCCTTTTCATATACAGTATATTTTTCTCCAGTTGATCGAATGTTCAGTTTTTTTCCCCTATAACCGCCTAAGAAGTCTCTTGCTCGCCACCCCAATTCATTGATAGTGTTTTATGTTGTTTGATTTGCGTGAAACTTTCCCTAAATTATTACCCAATTGTACTTACGGGAAAGAGCCCTGTGCTCGTAATCCCCCGTCTCCTAGTCGGTTCCATTTTCATACGCGTTGGTACTTCATCATATTTGTCCTTAATATGAGAGAGAGAGAGAGAGAGAGAGAGAGAGAGAGAGAGAGAGAACAAATTATGGTATTCCATTTCCTCCCTTTTTATTCCTTGTATACTAAAAAAAAATAGAAGTTTCTCTCTCTCTCTCTCTCTCTCTCTCTCTCTCTCTCTCTCTCTCTCTCTCTCTCTCTCTCTCTCTCTCTCTCTCTCTCTCTCTCTCTCTCTCTCTCTTTCATTGCCTTATATATCATGATTTGTGCAGCTTAACAAGCATATAGACTGTTGTTTCACTTAAAATTTATTTTTTTAACCTTTAGCAATAATTCGTAAATTCAAATAATAAATTTTAAATCTTGAATTCTTTACAGCTGACGTTACTTACATTTCATCCTGGTTATTTGAATTTTATGTCGAGGTCTCCTGTATATATATATATATATATATATATATATATATATATATATATATATATATATATATATATATATATATATATATAATATATATATATATATATAATATATATATATATATATATATATATATATATATATAACTGTACTGTACTGTACTGTATTGTATTTACAAATGCCATACTCGGGCAACTTTTATCTTCAGTTTTACCCAGCTGGACTCGTTCCTTCCCATATGTTAAATACCTATCACTGGCCCCTATGTACCATTCTTTTTACTTCTGTTGTGTTACAGTTAATTTAACTACCCATATAAGTCTAATTTTATTAGCACTAGTATAATATATGAAAAGCTCTGTCTTGTAATTTTTTTTTTTTTTTGTACAGAACTCTTGATAATTTTAAAAATTCCTATTTTTCAAAGGTGCCGTTGCGTCCTACTTTTAGTCAACTGCAAAGAAAGTAATAAATCATCTATCCATTTACATCACCCCTTTCTCCCATATAAGGGGAGAAAGCAGACACATCCAGCACATCTCTCAGTTACTCCTCTTAGATCCTTGGGGATAAAGGGTTGCCTCATTTCCCCTCCACCACCCTGCTTGAGTCACCCACCAAGTAGGTGGGGAAGGATATTTTGTAAAGAGGCCCAGCAACCGCAGCTGGTATACTCCCGCCACTTCATCCCATGGCAACTCCCCTCACACCCTTCCATCACAGTTCGCTGTGCTCGACGTGCAAGAAATCTCTTTGGCCCACGTTACCTGTAAACAGACTTCCTCCACTCACTGCTATCTCTTGCATGCTCAAGAGATATTAATGAGTTAAGGAAGATTGTTTAATAATTCCAAAAGTGTAGATACTAAGTAGTGATATCCCAGGTCATGGTGCATGGCAAGTTAAGCGAGACCATGTGAAATGGTTCTTTTAATTCAAAATTTTTTCAATCAAGAATTTAGGATTTCTTCATCTGCTATGTCTGATATCCATTGTCCAATTGATAAATTTAAGGTTTGTGTTCTCTGGATAATAACTGATTTGAGTACTTTCTCCTCTATTGGTAATTACTCTTATATAGCAATTCAGACTCCTGTTAATATGGTGGCCAGTATCATGTATACAGTATATACAAATACAGCTGATCTTTCAGTGCTTTACCTCCCTGCTCTTTTATGTTTTTATTATTTTTTGGCTCGATGATCGTCCCATTTGAATAGTGTAGGATATGTCGCAGGAGCTGCAATAATTTTTTTATATACCCGCTTCTAACCATTTATTTTAATATACATAGTGGGGAACCTACTGTCTTCATATAAATTAAATAAAATAATATAAAGGGGTTATTTCTGCCTCATTGATCTGTAATATTTGTAATCCTTTCTAATTTTAAAATAATTTTCTCATTGATAAAATATTTCTTCTTCCTACAGCTTGATAGGTTTAAGGAACCTCCTGCATTTGGTCCCATGTGTGATTTGCTCTGGTCAGACCCACTGGAAGACTTTGGTAATGAAAAAAATGCTGAGCATTTTTCTCACAACTCCGTTAGAGGTTGTTCTTATTTCTACAGGTACGTAATGTAAATATGGATGTCAGAATGTACACTTAAATCTCCTTGCTGTCATTTAAAGATTAGAGGTCTTGAATGATAGGTATAAGCAAGGGACAACGAAAGCACTGAAACCTGACTTTATACCTACCATATAGCTGGGGCCCAGGCCACTCTTCAGTCACGTGGACCCAGTTATTACCACGCAGTGGCTGAATTATCAGGTAGACCTATAGGAAATTACCGACCTCTTAGTTTACTGCCCAATTTAATCAGCATCGACATGAGACTGTGTAACCAAATCAAATCTGGTCCAGGATCGAACCTGTAGTCATGACATTAACAGCCCAAGTTTCTTCCACGTTTTACTAATCATGGAAGTAAAGTATCCTGTGTTTGAAGTAATGATTCCCTATTATCCACTTCCATATACTCTGGTGCCATTATATTTGCTAGCATTTATGTCTAAAAATGGCATATTAACATAGTAGGGTTTGACATCCGAAGTTGAAATTTATCCAATTCTCATTTTTTAGTTTTTGCCTGAAATGATATTTTTCTATTTTCTTTCTTATAACGTTTTATCGTTACCAGCATAACTGAGGAAGGTTAGTAAAGAAAATGCAGATGTTTGCTTATATGTGTGTAGATTATACAATGTTATACTGTATTGATGAGTTCTGGTCAAAAGTGGTTAATTTTGTAATGACGATTAGAGTTAAATAGGCAGGTGGATATTTCATTTGCAAATGTGCTACTTTTCAATAGGTTTAGAAAAATTTCTTTCCAGTCAGAGGACTCGGTTTTCCTGCCTGCTTTACTGGTGTCTGTGGTATGAGTATGTAGTTGATTACCAGTCAGATGAATATTGCAAAAGCTAAGAAAAATGCAGAAACCTGGTTATTCAAATATGTTTTGGAAAAATTACATTAACTTACAGGCTTTAACCCAGCACAAGTGTTAGTACAGTAAACTTGAATTTTTGTTGAAGGAAATTCTTCATTAACTAGAGGAGCACCTGAAAAAAAATATTTTTTTTGTTTTAGTGGTTTGGAATAATTTTCAATGTAACAATTGTGAAAATATAAATTTACTTATTCCCATGGTCAGCAGCATATGGCAGATTGCTTTTTTATGCAAACCGAAAGTGTACATGATGAAACTGAATTATTTCCATGCTTGTATATATTTTGGTTTTTCAGCTATGCAGCGTGCTGTGACTTCTTACAACACAATAATCTTCTATCCATAATAAGAGCTCATGAAGCTCAGGATGCAGGGTAAGAGATACTCCTCTAATATACATAATTTTCAAAGAATACTTCAAGGAATGCTTGCCATAGCTGTAATTAATTTGATTTCTTATGTCAACCACTTTTGTGTGACTATGGAACTGATAGGTAATCCATACACTTAGGTAATACAAAATAACTTCTCATATGTATTGATATTAGAAGTGATGAGTCCAACAATAAAATGCTTAATGTGTGGTATACTTACAGGTATCGCATGTATCGTAAGAGCCAAACGACGGGTTTCCCTTCACTTATTACAATTTTTTCTGCTCCAAATTATCTAGATGTTTACAACAATAAGGTATGGCTTTTCTTTTTACAGATGTGTGATATTTAATCTGACTGGTTTATCGTAGCCGTAACCCCCCAAAAGAGTATAAAGAAATTCAAAAATGTAAATAGATTTACATACTTGCTGCATCTACTCATTTGCACTCACTTTATATCTACATATAAAAATAGGGAACAAGACCAAGCCCATGGCAAACGAACTTACACTACCACACTCAAGTTTTTTAATACATCTTTGCACTTGTTTTGTCAATTATATTATTACTTTGTGTCCTTCTGCTCTCCTTTTACTGACATAGAAGATGTTCTTACTTCCCCATACCTGTGTGTTTCTGTAACCATATATTTAGGTTGAACACCTAGTAAATTTTGCCATATATACATCTTCATCAGCCTCTAACATCCATCCTCCTAGGTATTCAAATAATTTACACAATCTTTGTTACACTTATAAAACTAAGCTTCCTTTGCTTGTAATCACATAACTCCTTTCATGATATATAATTTATAAAATAAAATTTATTATCGTTCAGATTATCCAGATTTCTTATACATGTAACAAAATTGTGTTCTTGAAATATTAAGTGTTTCTCTCAGAATTAACTTGTTTTTGCAAAATTTCCCTGGAATATATCGCTTTCATAATAAAAGTTCATATGATGTGGAATCCGGTGGGCTGAAATAGTTGTGTATTTGCAAAGGTTATATAATTTTAAAACTTTTGAAGATATAGCTGCTATAAAAAAAATTTAATTGCACACATAGAGCATATGCATTCTAAGTAGACATAGGATGGCCTTCAGACATATGGGCAAAGAAATACTTAGAAGTTTTTATATGACTTACATGAGGCCTACGCTTGTATTTGTAGCACTTTTCCGGAATCCATACTTGAAAAGCATATTTACAACATGATAAAAGCTCACATATTTTATGGTGATGGTTCCGGAACAAAGAGATTTCCTTTGTACTTGATGATGCCAATCCGGTAGGTTTAGTGCCGTATGTATATCTCATTCTGTAAAAAAAAATTTGCCACTGCTGTTCTTAATCTCTTTGTACTTGGTTGTTATGTTTGTGAAATTTGTAAAGTTGAATATGTCAAGATTTAATTGCTCAGGAGTAGTTGGGAATGTTTGTGCCTCATGGCAGAGGATTCTTTCCCACTTACCCTGTGAATGACCTAGGCAGGTTGGCGGAAGGGCATTATGACAGCCAGCAGCCCTATATCCCCAAAGAACTAAGAAGCATGATTGAGGTATGTTTTTCTGGTGAATGTGTATGCTTTGACTTAGCTACCCCCCATTCATGGGGAATGGTGGCTGTTGTATTTCTGTATATATATATTCAAAATCTACAATCTGACTTGTATACGGGGTGGCAGAGTCGAAGTTGTGCCTAGACTTGTTGCAGGAGGAAAATTCGAAGGGGGGAATCTGCAGTCCCTTTGCTCCACCTCATTTAATTGACTTACAACATGTGAGGGAAAGAGGCAGTATTCTTGTCAAGGAAAAATAAAAGCAAAAATTACAGCATGTGGTTGGCAATGGACACATGACTCCTCACTTGGATAGAACCCAGCTGTCACATGTGCTTTATTCAAGTCTAATATCATATTGGAGAATCTTTGGGGACCATGGTTGAGTAGTGGTAGGACTAGTCGATGGTGACAGATCCACGATCTAGCCCACCATGGGGTATTAGGAAGGGCATCCAGCCTAATTCCTCAGCTCCAACCTTCCTGTGTCCACCCATAATAGGAATGATATTGACATAAAAACGGTAAGAAAATTATTGAGCTCTTTTAACACTTGAATTGATTAATGAGAGCCATACGAAACCTTTCCTTTATGATATTGCAGGTTAATCTCTTTGCTTATCTGTTTTCCATATAAACTTTTATATCCCCTATGCCTTTAGGTATGGTAGAGTAGTTATCACACGATAGATCAAAGAGTGAAAATTTCCTCAGGAAAACAAAGTAAAATCAAATGCTAATGTAACGTAAACAAACAGATTTTAATTTTTCTTCCTAATTTTGCAGGCTGCTGTATTAAAGTATGAGAATAACGTGATGAATATTCGGCAGTTCAATTGTTCACCTCACCCTTACTGGTTACCTAATTTTATGGATGTGTTCACATGGTCATTACCATTTGTTGGTGAAAAAGGTGAGTGACACTGGCACTAGCACTTAGTTACAAAGAGAATATCTCAAGCGATGGTTTATTTACATCATGATGAGGTCTTTACTGTTTTTATCATGATTGCAGATCTGGAAGCAATTGGAGGGAATAATTATGGTTACAGATAACTTTATTTAATCCTAAGTTGGAAATCGCAATGTTAAATTTTATTGTGACTATTTTTAAAGCAGAAAAGGATACAGCATTAATTGATTTATGTAGGGGATTGATAGAGAACTTTCTTAGTCTTATTAAGGTCAATGTAAACACTATAATGCAGGGATTTTTAAATATTTATTAATTTTGTTATATGTTTAATTTTTAGCTCTGCAGGGTAAAGTGCAGATGAATTTAATGTCTTTGCCTAAGTCTTCTCCACAAGCAGACCTAGAATTTCTTTCTCTTTGCTGCTGGCAGACATGAATATTATTCTTCGATATTTTTTCTCAATCCTGCTCTTAGTGTATCACTTGC
The DNA here is from genome assembly GCA_037179515.1 of Halocaridina rubra. Lineage (NCBI taxonomy): Eukaryota > Metazoa > Arthropoda > Malacostraca > Decapoda > Atyidae > Halocaridina > Halocaridina rubra. Next base: position 10,808 of record JAXCGZ010005760.1, read on the forward strand.
CCTATCCCTCTAATATATATATATGCACTTGTAGTATTTTTACTTGTGTAGGAAAATGGCAGTATAATGCTAAGTATGTACTTGTCTCCGTTATGTTTTGAAAAGAATATTTTGTGTAATATTTTATATTACTATATGGATTAGTATTTTGATACCAGAGTAAAGTTAGTGTTGTTAATTTATGGCACAAGCCAATCCAAAATGAATGTGCTTATGTAGGTTTCATTGCAATATTTATCAATCTCGTGTAGCTACATGACACATAGGTTTGAAGATTGTTTTATAATCTCTGGTATATACACATATACTGCCTTCAAGAACCTTATACAGAGTTTATATCATGAGAGTAGTTTTGATGGATAATAATTTCTTTTTTAGCTTATTGAAATTATGTCATTGCTCAATCCATTTTGTGTTGGTTAAACTCCACTGTTCTTTCAATAACTGTAAAGCATCATAGAAATATTTGTGGGAGTTCTTCCATAAAGTGAGAAACAAAAAGTCGGTGGTAGAACAAACCGAGTATCTATGAAGCATCCAGGGCACAGCTGGAAACCTGGTCATTTTTTTAAATACTTTGGAATGAAAATGACATTGCTCATCATATTTTACATGCTGATGTACAATTGAGAATACCAAGTAACAAATATGTTAAGGAATGGACACTTCCTTTTCTGTTTCATTTCGGTGGCTGTCATCCTTCTGATGGATTGCAGGAGGCAACGTCTTGAGTAATGGGAGAGATTCTGTCAATTCTTGTTATTTCTCATCATTGCAAACAGTTTTTGTGCCCTGCTTGAGCAGTGTGGGGCACTTACCTATTTTTCTGTGGAGGTCCAAGTACAGTATTTATATCTCAGTAGGCACTGAATGTTTGTACATTAATGAAACTGTTTATAATAAATAGCATTCTGTTGCCTAAATTGAGACATTAATTGCTAGTCTCAGAGTATATTCTTTTTTAGTAGGTTTGATTCTTCTCCCTCCCTTCCTCCTCGATGTTGGCATAGTTGTATAACTATACATAAACACATGATGACTATTTGGATCTTGATTTTTCTTTATTATGTACTGTAATCATTAATGTACATATCTCGACTGATTGCAACTATAATTTAGTAATATATTTGCTGTAGGGTGCTGTAAGTACATGAACCCCATATCATTACATTGCATGCAGGACTTTGCAATATTATCTGGTCACAAATGACCAGAGTTGATCGTTATATCAAGTGGACTTTGTTACTAATACTTTGTCATATCTTAATTTCAGTCACGGAGATGTTAGTAAATGTTTTGAACATTTGCTCTGATGATGAATTAATGGATGGCGACGAATCGCTCGAGGAAGGTAGGAGTATTTGGCTTTTGAGTGTATACCTTTGATTTGGTTTTGCTGATGATAAATGCAATTTTTAGATATTTTGCTTTTAAGCAAAGGATGAGCAAGTGTTGTCTGCTTTGGTAGAGATTTAACGGATGGAGTGTCTTCTAGATGACCTTTGATCTTGCACAGGCAATGTCTATGTTTATAGATTAACTCAGTTGGTTGAGTAGTGGCATACATATTGTTTCTCTAGTTGAAATGGTTGAGGACTTAAGAATTAGTGAAGCTGTTTATCTTGGTAGAAGAATAGTGAATTTAGCTACATTTACATCATCGAAAGAAAAGCAATTTTTTTATTACTTTAATCCAAATGCTTATCTGGAGTGTAAAATTTTATTATGTGAAGACGGTTAACATAATGATTGAAAAAATAATCCATTTTAAACAAGCTCTGCATATTTTTTTATGATAATGACTAGGTAATATATTTATAACTTTTCTCTGTTAGTGTCCAAAGTGTCCGCGATATGTGATGAGAATTGTTAATGTTGCTTAGATAAAATATTCATATGCTCTAAAGGAGTACAGTATCTGGACTAAACCCTAATTCGTTCTGGTCTTTAAAGCTTCCGAGTTATTCTTAACAGAGTAAAGAAACAAGTTAATAGTTTTTTATGCATATTATGCTAAATTAGTCAGTTTGTGGAGTAGTTCACTGATAAAACGAAAGATAGCTTCTAATCGGCTTAGATTTTGTAAAGTATGATATGGTGTGAATAATATAACACCACCCTACCTTAAGGCATGGATTACTACTTTTCATATTTATTATTATGGGTGTTTATTTTTCCTTAACCATCTCATTCTGTTGCCATCCTTTTTATATTTTGAGCTAGTTTAATTATAGATGATCAACTTGGTTATTTTCACTATAATTAAATAGTAGCCTTGATCTCCTTTGTAGGAATTTTCAGTTTGGACTTTGAGTGGATTTACCACATGATATTGACCATTAGATTTACTTTCTCCTTGTTGGAAAAATAGTTTTTGTTGTGCACGATAGTAATTTGGGTCAGAGGTACCCAACGACTTGAGAATGGATATGTAATGACTTCGTTTTTCAGAAATTGGCTTGTTTTTAGCTCTTCCTTGAAAAGTTTGTAATTTTTGTTTTATCTTTATTGACGGTATTTATTAGTTCTTTAAAATATTAATTGCCAAGTTGAAATACTTCGGTCACTTGATAATGGCATTGAAATTATATATCATTATAGATAAAGATATGAAGCACACTATTACTACAGATTCATTAGCATACCGTAGTTTTGATATTTTTAATATTGCCAGTCTTTTTGCGTGATGTACCATTTGTTTCTTATTATTTGGGTGGTTACCCCTCATTTGTTTCATCTGTTTCTAGTTTATGCAGTCTGGGGATCTTTTTATTTCTTGGTGTTCCAGTGATGATAATGCTCTTATTAATTATATTAATGGCTAAGTATTATAGATCAAGGATTCTCAGTATTTGCTTAGTATTTAAGAGTTAGATGGCGGTTTTAGTGACACATGCTTTTCTGACACAGTCATTTTTTGGTTCATCTTTATCCAGTTGACAACTAGGACATGGGAACCTATTATTTTTTCACACCTGATGTGACAGGAGGGATGCCCACTTCCCTCATCTACCTTTTTCTTGGAGGTTATGGCTTAAAGATTTTATTAGAATTACCTTTGGGATTTAAGCTTTGGAAGACCCGGGTGTCAGCCAAGTGCTAGGCCACTTATGTACAAAGGGTTACAGGTCAATCCCATCTTAACGCAAGATTTTGTGAATAGGCAAAATGGATTCAGGCAGAGACCAGAATGCGAACTCCAGCTCTTATATCATTTTAAGTGCTTTGTATGGCACACAAGGCATGCTTGGACTAGGTTTGTTTTAAGTGCGTTGTATGGCACTCAAGGCATGCTTGGACTATGTTGTTCTTGTATATATGTCTGTATGTGTATTGAGAATACTATTGCAATTGTGGAGGAGTGAAACTGCCCCATATTCAGTTTGTGTGCTGAGTGACAAAAAGTGATGAGGGAATAGGATAGGGTCTACACTCCCACCCTTTTGTAAATTTTGTATACCTTGTAACAAGAGCGCGAGACGGGGATGGGCAGAATGAAAACTGTTGTCTCAAATAGTTTGTTAAAGTTATAGTTACTGTGCTGATTGTAGAATATGAAGATTTTATAAGTATTATTATATATTCGAAACTATATGCAGATTATATTTGTATGTGTCTGACCTTGCTAGCTGATGTGGGATAACCTATCATGTACGAATTGAAAAGATACATCAAATGATGGTTATTGAATTGTTAAAGATTGACTGAGCAGAATTTGTTGAATGTGAGGGGGATTATAATGCTTGCAGAGTGCATAGAATGAGTATTACAAATCCTTATTAAAAAAACAAAAACAATGTGTGATGCGGACCTGTTAAAACATGCATTTATTTGCTACTGTTCTGCCATGCATTATATTTTATGGATAGATTCAAGGAATAGAGAGATCCTTATGTCATATTGGAATTGGATACATGTATGTAAATGTAATAAAAAATTTATAATGGTCTAAAATGATTGCATTGCATAAATTGTTTTTGTTCCTCTGCATACAAAGTGATTTTGTTTCTTTGCAAGTTCAGAGTTATGCCAACCAGTTAGTCGTCAATGAGATTTCATCTGAATTTTGTCTCGGTATATTTGACTTTTGCTTTTTGGAATTGTTCTCTTTTCTTTGTCCCTTTGGATGACAATTTTGCATGATAGCTCAAAATTATCATAAGAAAGAGGAGAACGTGTGTGATGGTTCATTG
>JAXCGZ010005760.1:25000-27500 GCA_037179515.1 Halocaridina rubra
CCAAACTTAGGCCTCCCTCTAGCATTTCTCCCATCAACTCTTGCATTCATCACCATTTTCAGCAGTCTTTCATCATCCATCCTTTCCACATGACCAAACCATATCAGAACATTCATATCTACTGTCTGCAATTTCTCTCCTCACACCCGTTCTTGCTCTCACCACTTCATTCCTAACCCTATCCAACCGAGATACACCAATCATACTTCTAGGCATTTCATCTCAAACACATTTAGTTTTTGTCTCTCACTTACTTTCATACCCATAACTCTGATCCATACATCACAGTTGGCACAACCACTTTCTCATACAAACCTGTCTTAACATTCATTTCCAACCCTCTAATTCTTCATCACTCCTTTCAATGCACCCAACACCTTACATCCTTCATTCACTCTGCGACACACATCTGCTTCCACTCCACCATTTGCAGCTAGAACCGAGCCTAAATACTTAAACTGATCAACTTCCTCAAGTGTCTCTCCATTCAACATAACATTCAATCCAGCACCATCCTCATTTCTTGTACACCTCATAACCTTACTCTTTCCCACATTCACTTGCAACTTCCTTCTCTCACACACTATTCCAAATTCTGATACTAACTGACACAGCTTTTCCTCTGAATCTGCCACCACCACAGTATCATCTGCAAACAGCAACTGATTCAGCTCCCGCTCGTTATGATCCCCATCTACCATTCTTAAACCTCGACCACGCACTCGCTCATTCACCTCTCTTACGACTCCATCAATATACAAATTGAACAGCCTTGGTGACATCACCACTCACTCACTTCATTCCCTACCCTAACACAAGCTCTACAGCCCTCATACAATATCTTCACTGCATGCAGCGTATTCCCTGGGTGTCGTAGGAGGCGACTAAAAGTGGACGGGGCAAGGGGACTAGGAATCTCCCTCTTGTATTAACCTCCTGCGAGACGTCATGTATATATATATATATATATATATATATATATATATATATATATATATATATATATATATATATATATATATATATATATATATATATATATATATCTCTTACAGAGGTAGCCCTTTTGTAGGGGCAGTAGGGGAGTTGGCATTTATGAAGCGATACAAGTTGTAGAAGAGCATCCTAATATATATATTAGGATGCAACTAGGACTGGTCCAGACAGTTCCAGGTTGAGTCTTCCTGCAGGACGGTTCTTTCCTCATGCCTACATCTACACTGAATATACTGGCATATTTATTACACATCTCTTGCTATTCCATTACATTTGACAAGTCACAACATTCTGCACATCTGTCTATTTTACTTTCGTTCTCCTCACATTTGTTATTATTTATGGAAGGTTCATAACTAATGGCCCCCAGCACCCGGCATAGTGGGGTGCGAAGAATCTCTGGGAATCGTGTTGACTCCACCATTGGCTTTAGGGCAGACACGCCTGGTGGTAGTAATGGTTCTGCTCTTAACCTTGCACCTCCCAATAGATCTGCTTCTTTCACTCTTCACTATTCAAACATTCGTGGGCTGAACTCTAATCTTTCGTCTATGGAACAGCACTTGGGCACTTTCCTCCCTAACCACCTCCTCCTATCTGAAACCCAGTTGTCTATACATGCTTCCACTGGCCCATTTCAAATCTCTCTCTATAATCTGTATACTCGTTTTTCTTCCAAAGGTGGGGTCTGTGCATACTGCAAAACTAACACTCCTACTGTGAGGCTCATAGACCTTGAATCTCCTGACTTTGATATTCTCTGGCTAAAAGTCTGTCTCTCCACTACCACTATCATCCTTTGCTTCTGCTACTGTTCTCCAAACTCCACCTAGATTGTGTCTTTCTTTGAATTTCTCTCCTCGTGCCATGAGTCCTTGATATCTTCTCACCCACATGGCGGAGTTCTCTACATTGGAGACTTCTATGTACACCACATTGAGTGGCTTCATTCTTCTCACACTGATGTAGGAGGAAGTGAGGCCCTTGCTTTCTCTATTACTCACGATCTGGAGCAAATTATCAAACATCCTACTCGTGTTCCTGATCGTCACGAACATGCTGCAAACACTCTTGACCTATTTTTTACTTCTAACCCTTCAAACTACTCTTATTCTGTGCTTTCCCCTCTTGGTAAATCTGACCTCTCTATAATCTCTGTCTCTTCCATTTTTGCTCCCCCACCACCAATCCCTCCTACTCAGCGCCGCCTTTGGCACTTCGAGCGAACTCAACATGAAAATTTGCGTAACTTTCTCTTTTATTTCCCATGGGATTACTACTGCTTTCGGTCCCGCAACCCTGATCAGGTAGCTCTAAAAGTTGCCGAGATCGTGACCGCGGGAATGGAGGCGTACATCCCCTCTTCTACAAAAACTCTCTCCCCCTTAACCTTGGTTTGACCGTGCCTGCTCCATGGCTATCCAGGCTAGGAATCGGGCTCACCGATCTTACCAAGCCTCTCCTTCCGATTTAACTCGCTCTGCTTTTATTATAGCTAGGAATC
>JAXCGZ010005760.1:40000-148567 GCA_037179515.1 Halocaridina rubra
CCCCTCCTCATGAGAAATATAAGAGGAATAAAAAACTAAAAATATACATGACATGTTAAAATAAGGTAATTATTAGTAGCTCTTAGACTATGCTTGTGTCTCTGCTTTATAATATAGTCATGCATTTAGATGGTTGAGTTTTTTGTCAAGAGGAAAAAAATATTCAATGTAAGTGGAAATATTGTAAGTGTTTTACTATTGCTCTTATAGGCTTCAAGTTTCACGGGAGGGAGGTTCAGAAAAAAAATTGCTTGTACATTTAAATATCATTATTTTGATAAAGAGAGCCATAAAATAATGTCTATGGACTCCTTTTCCCTTTTGCACAACATCAGGAAAACGAGTCCCGAGATGAATTGCTTGGTAATGATACAATGGCTCTTGTAGTTTGAATCAGTTAGAGGGAAATAGTTTAGATCAAATTGCATTTTTAGGATTTCTAGTTGCTGCTGTACCTTTTCGTTTTGTTGATTTGAAATGGAGGTTCACAATGATCGTTTGTTTTGGAGAAGACCTCATTTATCATTCTCATGGTGTCACATTTTTTCAATTTGATAAATGATCCCTTCTCCAACTTGTGACCATTAATCATTATTATTATTTGGACTGAATATTGTGGCATTGACTGATATGTAATGCCCCAAGATATTATTGTGTATGGGATGTACACCTGTATGTGTTGTCTTGCCAAGAATGTTTTCTATGTTAGGTCTTAAGAAATGACTTTTTTTTTTTTTTTTTTTTTTTTTTTTCCCTAAAGGGAATGGATATTCTTTCTCCAATCATTTGGCTGTGAAAATGAAAATAAAATTGGACACTATATTGATAATATAGAAGCTTGGTAGTTATGCTATTACATATTTGGTTACTAGATATCATATTTTCGTATCCCATTATCACATCGGTCCAGAACAAGAAACATTGTAGAGAAAAATTACATTTGCAATTTATTTTTTTTATATAGTTTTTTTGAAAAGTGAAGAATGTTCTTGTCCTTTCTGGCTTTGACTTGAATGTACTGAAATACAATACTTAGAATAAACTCTCACTCTTGTTCCTGAAATCCTACAGAGAAGGGGGCTGCAATGCGGAAGGAGGTCATCCGCAACAAGATTCGTGCTATTGGAAAGATGGCTCGAGTATTCTCTGTATTAAGGTAACCCTTATGTATTTCACGCTTTCTTTGACCATTGTACACATGATGATGTAATGGAGAGGAAATATGAAGTATAGTGTTTTTGTCAGGTGGAATTCCAAACATCAGATTGAGATGCTTTATTGCACCAGACACAGACATCGTTTAAGTAATTAAGTACTTTTACAAAAGTTCTATACATTTCTTTTTTACCACAGAGAGGAGAGCGAGAGTGTGCTCCAACTCAAGGGTTTGACCCCTACAGGTGCTCTGCCATTAGGAGCATTGTCTGGAGGCAAAGCATCACTCAAAAATGGTGCGTAAAAGTGTTCCAACTTATATGAGAGTTATTATTGGATAGATAATATTTTCAAATTCTGTATAGATATTCTAAGAATTAGAGCAGCATAACATTCAAAATTATGCATTTAGTAGAAATTACCTTTTTTATATAATATTAATTATGAATTAAGTTTATTTTCAAAAGAATCATATGCTCTTTTATTTTAGATTGAATGTACATAGTACTACGCATTTTGTATTCAAATTCTTTGGCATGTCAAGACACACGTTGTCAATTACTACATTACGTACAGTATACTTTTATATTCTAACCTGAATATCTGATTTACTTAGTATTTCTTTTTGTGTAGTTTGGAAGCTGTTAAGATTCTATAATTTCATGAGTGATTCTATTACATTGCATATGGGTTGTAGGTTTGTCTGTCACTTATGCTTGGCAAAACCCTTTGGGAGCAGGCATAAAAAATATTGTATAGAACATAATTGATATTACCTCTTTTGATAATGATACTTAATTTCTTGCTGTTTACAGCTATGGCAGGTTTCTCTCCCAATCACAAAATTACATCATTTGCGGAGGCTAAAGGGCTAGATGCTATGAATGAACGTATGCCGCCGAGGAAAGACGCTCCTCCAATCCCAGCACCAGTGTCACCTGTCAGCTCCCCTGCTTCTGAAGACGCCGGCAAGTCCAACTCCTCTAACACAGCACCTAACACTCACTTGTGAAACCCACAGCCTAAGGTGAATATTACATATGTATCTAATAATGTTGTATTAATTATCTGAATAAGCATATGTTATGGCTTTATGTTTGGGTATTAGTATTGTGATCGGTTTTTCTTTTGTCTGCTCTACATCATTATATAACTATCAACAACAAAAAATATCCTTGCATGAAGAAATGTTGAGACTATACTTCATAGTATGAAGTAGTCTCTACATTTCTTCATGTTAGAAGTTCATTCAGGAAGAGATGGATGAAGGTACAAGAGATCTTATTATCATACTGTTGACAATATATTTGGATATTTTTCATTCCATCCTTTGATCATCTATTCAGAAAGCAAAGCACGCAGTATCTATTTCGTAGGAATCTCTTACGTTAAAACATTGTTTTTAAATCTCAGCGTATGGATAGTTGGATAACTACAGTACTTGTTTTGATAACTTGTAACTTGCCAGTTGCAGGTCAAAATAAATATTTTCTTTTCAACTCAAATTGTCTTGAACAAGATTCTTTATTACCTGATATCTACATATTAAATACCTTCATATTTTTGTTTTAATTTTTTCATTTCATAATCGGTATATGTCTTGAGTGAATTTCTTTATTAAGCAAGGGCTGTGTAAAATTCCCTTTGCATTTTGAATGTATATAAGGATTATCTTTCTACACGATAAGTTTAGTGTCACATGATAAATTCTGGAGCTTCTAAGAAGCTGTAGATTGCTTCTAAAAGCCTTTATATGTCATTGTTAATGAAATATTCCCAAATACATAAAGCCTTCTATGACAAGAAGCAAATATTTTATTGTACCTTCATTATTTTATCAATGTGTGAATGTGCTTAAGAGAGAGTAAATCGGTATGAAATCTCTGAATAAAAAAAAAAATGACAAAATTAATTATATATTGTCTCCAAAGTCATGCACAGTAATCATCATTGCTTTCTATACTTTGCTCTAGGAAGTGACAAAAGTTTATTTTTTTCTCTGCATTCGAATTTTTCCATGTACTTGACTAGATCGTTTTTTCTTGAAGTCAACCTGGATAATATTAAATGTTTCTCATATATCAAGTTCATTAAATACACAGTTTGTCTAGTTTTTTGTAGGAATAATGGATTGAAAAAATGACTTTATGCTCCTCTAATGAATTGTCTTTTGAAGAAGATGAAAAGTGACTTATCATAGCTACAGCAAATTTATTGTCTTACAGGCTGGCTTGGTGTGTGAGTGAATATTGGAGAACTATCAACTAGATGGTGATCTCATGTGTGCAGATAAGCGAGTGTAGGGTGAGGCTGTCTGGCCAGTTTATGGTTGTGATGCAAGTAAGTGTTGCCTCTGCCCCTGGTGGGCCCCACTGGTCAGTCAACCTCACACAAGGCAACCCGTTTAATCTGATACAACAACTGTAGCTACTCCAGCTACAGTCGGCCAGGGCTGGGCTAGGCCAGGTCGCCAGCCAAGCATTACCTGGTCGCTGGTGCTACCACCACAGAGGGTGCAGAAGTGGTAGATGCGACCTGGCCGAACCCAAGTCACCATCACCCAGTTGCTGCTGCTAAAGACTTTGACCCGGTCACCCATACCCTTCCAGTGTCGTCTTTAGTACACTGTCAGGCTACCACCCTCTGTGTTGCCTCTGCTGTTGGCTTTCAGTTGCACCTTGACCCAGTGTGTTGGTGAAATTGATGGTGACATTTATTTACCACAGAAATGTAACCTATGGGACTTTCATGGTACCAGACTTGACCACTTCCTGGTTGCATATGTTATTATAGTATGTCAGTGGAGAGGTGGTTCATGTATGCAAGCACAGTGGTGGTGTGATAAATGCGAGTGTGTGAACCCTCCAACAAGGCCCTAATGACCAGGAGTCACTAGCTGCAGTGTCTGTCCAGGTTGTGTCACATACTAACAATGAAACTACTCACATTATATAAGTGAAACTGTTCATAAAATCATGTATATAGTTCTCTTTATTATTGTGTATAGCATGCTTGATATATTTACAAACTCGTACAGCCTCTCTAAATGCCCCCTCAGTAGCAAGACAGTAGCCTGTGTATTGGTCCAATGGACTGTTTGGCAAGCAAGCTTTTCCTGAATAAATGCTGCCATTTAATTGACTTTAGGATGCAATACATTTTGGCCTGTGTGCAATATACCTTCATTTCATCTAGAATCCTAAATTTTCTTAGGTTAGAGAGATAGCTTGTCATCTGATGATCATTGTTCTGTGGCTCTGGAAAATTTTCATAATTTCTTTAAGTTTGTTAGTGGTAAGCTCTATTTACAGAGGGAGTGGTATACATGCTGCATCGTAAGTCAATGAAGAACCTACAACAGCAAGCAAGCAAGAAATTATAAGGACTGTTTATTCGACTATTATTATTCCCCATGTAATTCAGTCCCTCTGACCTTACCATTGTACATGGTATGTAGATACTGTTGCTAATGGACGTTTTCTTCTCAGTGGTGATTTTCATACATGCAACTTTCATGTGAGAGTGTGTGGAATTTATATTCAATTCTGCCATATTAAGTGTTATGTAAAAGAACTACTAATATTAAGTCGTGTTTAAAAGTTTTATGCCTTTTTCCATACCAAAGTGTCCTAGTCAGTTATGTGGAAACAAGGCATCGAGGCCCAGCCATTATCGTGTTAGGCCTGTCGGAGCCCTCCCTCTCCCCCATCCCATCCTTCCCCAAGAACACTGTGGGTTTTAGGCTTGCAGTAACCTCGGGTCCATCAGCCATCACTTCTGGGTTTCCCAATATTTAAATGTTAACACAAATACCATTAATGGGAAAAAAAAAAGATTTTATGATATTAAGCGCTCGCTCTCATTTTTCACTTTATAACTTTACTGGTTGGTGTAAATTATAAACAAGCAAGTAGCCCTTAAACTTTTTCTCTTGTAGCTTGTATTGCTCTTGAGAATTTTGTGAATGTGCATTGAAAGTGGTTATTACTATATTATGTTGATATTTATGATAGAGAAGGATAAAAGTTAATTTCTATATACTTTTAATTGTGAGATAGATGTTAATTGCTTCAATCTGGTATGAAAATATTATTTTATTGTGGAATAGGATCTAAGTTTTCTCTTGTTATCTTGTTCATTAATAAATCTATTATTAGGTCGTGTCAAATAATGTATATGAAATATAACCTTCCATATTATTTATAAATAAACAAAATGTTCAGTCAAAAGCATAAGCTCATTCATGTCAAGCTTATCAAGGTAAGGCTGTTCGAGGCTGCTGCAAGATGTTGGTCGTGCTCTGTACAGATAACAAAATTTTATAAAATTGCCATAATACAGAATAATTGGTGGTGTCTTTCATGCTGCGATAAAGTTGTGCAGTAATGCTGTCAGTATCAATTGCCCAATTCGAAATTTACCTTTGTATTATACATCTAAAGGAGCTAGCCCAACCTCTTGTATGCATCCTTGAATATTGTAGCCTTGACTTAAATGCTACAGGTCAGCGACGAAGATGAAGCAAATTAGGGTGTGTTGCCCTTGTGCAAATGAATATTGATTTTATGCTTAATATTCTCCATCATTGAAAAAAAAAGTCAGTGGTGTGAATATAATAATCATTACAGTAATCCATAAATTAATTTGATTAAGTATAATGACCTGTATCAGTGGGTTTTCTTAGTTAGACTATGAAGCCTATGGTGATTTTTGCAGTTTTGGCTGTCAACTGAGTTAGGTGTCAGTTTGAATCTGAAAGAGATAAAGCAGTTATTGTTTTCAGGAATTAAGATTCAGGAGTATTCTTTAAGACCGTAGTCATCATCAATGAGGGAATAGTCTGATATAGTCATATACTCTGGTATATGAGCTTTATGCTGAAGAATTGATACTTACGAGAATCTGTGTCAGTCATTGGATAGGCAGTACCTGTCATTGTTGTTGGCATTTGTCTAACTGAAGAAACCCATTTTGTCCTGCAGCAGTTGAAACCTTAACAACTGCTGCTTTACATTTTATACTTCTCAGCATCTCTGCCTTTTGTGGTGTATGTAAGATTTAGTTTAATGCCATGTTCATTTTTGTTTAACTGTTCTAATGAAAAGATTGACTGGACGTTTGCGTTGTTTCAACATTGAGATTCTAAATAAATTCTAAGAATCTTTTTTAACCAGTTTTCATTACCAGTAAATGTCGTAGTTACTTCAAATATCATTGCAATGCAGAACTTATTCCGAGGACATTTATATTAAGCTTTTACACTTTTTACACTTACTCATTATTATTACTTTTTACATTGAAGTATTTAACCTTATTAACTACTGTAATTATCAGACCACTCCTGTAGATTAGGTAGGTCTTCCTATAGGTCTTTAACACTTTTTTGTCTTGTAAATTATCTAGAAATATATTAAATATGGTTTTGCATCCTTTTGCAAATCATTTACACAAACAAGATAAACCCTGGTCTGACATTGCGACTTTCTCTTACCCTCTTCTCTCTCCCGTAGGTTTTCGTCCACTCAGATATTGCCATCAGTTATTGCTATTTCTTGGAGCATCTCATAAGTAATCTTATGGGAAGTTTTGATATGCTACACAATAATGTGTACCGCTTTCAGTCTGTTGAGGCAAGGGGTGGCTAAGCACACAAAAATATTTGCCGTGTGTTGATCCATGAAGGCCACCAACTCCAAGGGTATAAGTGTACACTTAAGTATGCCGTACTTAGTCTGTTAAAGCAATGGATGGGCAAACACACTAAATAGTAAGCAGTATGTCAGTCCATTAAGTCCAATACCTCCAGGGAGTCACCTCTGTGAGGTCCTACCAGCTTTTTGTTGAGTTATACCTAAGGAGGGTAATAAGAATCTGTTCTCAATTAGGTTTATTGATACACAGCTAGTGGTTCCTTCATCATGATAACCGAGTTAGGATGGGGGAGGGGAATTATAAGATCATGCCTCATCTAGAGTAATTTTGTAACTACTTATACAAATAACTTGCACATCTTTGACGTAATATTTAAAGTAATATAGCAATAAAATATGCCTAAAAATACCGCAATTTAATCATATTTATAAGAATAAGAACGTAATACTTTATGACCGTATAGAACTGGCAATGCTTATGACATTTGCAACACTAATAATAATTTTCTGGTGTCTCATAACTGACGAACGGTAAGTAATTCAATTAAGAATGCATAATAAAAGTTTCAAAAATTTTAATAACTTACTCATTTTTACTTATACCATTATTACTATTAATTAAATTTTTTAGCTAAATACAGAGAATTACGAGTAAACCGATTATACTTACTATCTACGTCTTTAACAATTACCTCACCAATATCAGGTAATTGCATAATCAAAATCTAGCATCATTGCAGCTTCCACCAGAGCTGACAGATCTCAAACAGTTATGTCAAAAACTAGGAATGGGATCCCGTTCCAGAATAACAGGTATGTAGTAGTCTTGTTTGTCGCCGTAAAATATTAAAACGTCGATATACATAATTTTATTAAAAGCCTTTACAGTTTGTCACATGAAACTTACAGCTTAAATCACTCAATATCCTCACAATCATTCTGGATATGGTCAATAAACATTTTTATTCTGAGTTAACCCTCCCCCATCCCAAGAGTGACTTTACCTAAAGTGGTTACAAGAACTGCCTTGAAATGGGGAAAGGTAGTTATTGGTGGTATGGACATACGTAGTTATGTACTTCATAATCTTGACAGTTTTTATACTAACGGGTGAGGAACAAATAGTAACTCGATGATGGGTACTTGATCCTTGGTGCCACTCTTGGGTTGGTACTTGATCCTATGTGTCACTTGGATATTTAACCTAGATTTTTTTTTTTTTATAGTCTTATGAATTAAAGTCCATATATTTAGGCATTTTTGTTATGCTTGAATAAGTCAGTGTGTGCTTCTGTAAGTACAGTTTTCCTGCGACATCGTCTTTTTAAGATACAATTTTTTTATTTCTAATATAATTATTACTTATACAAAAATAAATTTACACATTTATATACAAGTGAAGAATTAAAATATATATATGATCATAAATGATTATGCTCATTGGTATACATAAAATACTTTTTTTTTTTTATAGAAATTGATATCTTAAAAAGCCACTGTCGCAGGAGGACCTGCCACTGACGGCTACAATTTTACTGGATAGATCTTGCCAATGTTTCAGTGGCAGGTATTGTATAGTTTTAAGTGTTTTTGCATGATTGGTGTGTTGGTAAGATTCTCGATTTTCTTTTCACAGTCCCTTTTCACGAATAACAATAATAACAAGTGCTCATGCCCAATAGATAACAGAACACTTTAAGGTAATCAAAAAGGGGATCAGAAAACACACGCATCATAGAAAGGATCTGAACCAAACATAGAATCTAAATCAAACTCATTCTGCACACTAGCTTTTCCTCAGTAAAACACAGCTGCATTAAATAAGTGTCATGAATTTCGTGTGATAAATGTTTACAATTGAACCTGACTCAATTTGGAGATGAAAATTATATTTTAACTATTTTTTAAATGTTTTGAATGAATATGACCTCAAAAACCGTTGGAAAATAATGTTATCCTAATCGAACCTAACCTGAAAAAGATTACCACAGTTTTCAAGGTCATATTCACCCATAAAATTGAAAAATCTATAGAAAAATATAAATTAATATTGTTTAGATTAAGTTTGGTTAGGTTAGTACATGATTTCCAACGATTTTCAAGGTCATGTTCATTTAAAAAACAAACAAACAAACCTAAAGTAAATATAAGTGAGACAGATCCAATTGTAAGAATTTACTTTACAAGTTTTTAGCTACGCATTTTAGCGTGCACTATAAATTCCTTAGAACTACAAGATTTATTAATTATTTTTTTTCCACGGAACGTAGGTGTTTTTAGGCAATCCATCTGGGTTTATGTATTTCTGGTGCGTGGCAACAGTGTACGTGTTATGCGGTCCCCCAGGCAGCATGTAATACCATGCCAGCAATATCTCCCATCACATGCTATTTCTAAAGGTACTATGGAAGGTATTTTATCACTTATTGCAAATATTTTATCACCACTATATTTTCTCTATACATGAATGCCAAGGTTATACTTAAAATTACATGGCGAATCTGGTAGTGGATGGCAACATAAGGAAATAATTTCATTGCTCCATTTTCTTGCTATGCCAATGCAATAAAGCACTGTCAAGTAACAATGGACTCTTGAAGAAATAAGTAAATATGTCAAAACTCTGTTGACGCCAATTGATAGTACTCTCTGAAAGTATTCCAGAATGAGTAAAAATTGAAGATAATTGAATTTTCCTCACAACTCATTACATAGATTTTTGAGAAGCATTTTTCCAATTTATAATACGTAGAATATATATATATATATATATATATATATATATATATATATATATATATATATATATATATATATATATATATATATATATATATATATATATATATATATATAATATATATCAAGGTACAATTTAAGCTTTCTGATGAATGGCAAAATAAGAAATGGAATATCTGTGATCGTTTTATTGCATTCCACTTACATTTTCCGTTTTGTATGGTGAGCTTTTTCACTTCATTGAAAAAAAAAAATACAAATATTGCAAATCCGAATTTGCCAACTGCCAGTACTCTTAAAATTGTTTTGGTACCACAAAAATATTTACCCGCAGTATAATGAAACGAAGCAAACGATACAACTGGCTTCGTTTTATACATCTCCCTTTTGTTCCACATTATTGAAGTGGGTACAGACAGTGTGTGGGTGGGAAATTAAGGCTGGATTCCCTCCCGTCGCCCAGTCTTGGGCTCGATCGCAAGTTTGTCAAGTCTCATGGCCACTCGGCTACCGTGATCGCAACTAGAGGTGAGGCGAGGGGGGGATAGGATAGGTGGGGGAGGAACAGTGACGGCATCGAGTGAACTCTCTTAGCCCTATTCAGGGTGTCATCACTGAGGAGAGGGGGATATAGGATGGGAAGGATTGGGGGGATAAGCACGAAATTTAAGGAAGGTAGAGATGAATAGAGAGGGGCAAACCCTCGTGCTAAGTCGCAACTAGACTTTTTTTTTTTTTTTTTTTTTTAGGTTCTCCACTCACGGATGGGGTGGAACGGGTCATGGAGGACCCATAGGGTGGTCGCCAACCGGCACAGGCCCCAACCCCCCACTGTGGTGACAAGCCACAGCAGTAACCTCCCCAGTAAACAGCTTAAACTCTCTTGCCTGGACGAGGCGCGATCCGTCGACCTCGCAAATGCGAGGCCATCGCGTTACCACTGTACTAGCCAGGAGGCTGCAACTAGACTGTCCCCACTCTTACTTTATATCAGTGTTGCCACAAAGAAAAATTGAAATTCACAAGATAAGCTTCCAAAAATTCACAAGATTTCCATAAAAATCACAAGATCCATAACAATGCTAAATAAATTATTCAAATACATGATTCTACTAATGAAATTATTAAATATAAATACTCTATAACTTACTTTATCGTATGTGAAGTCCTGTTATGAATTTCCTGTACCCACTCAATGTCATGCAGAACAATAGAATATTATAAATATTCAACTTCTTCGAAGAACTCTTCAATGGGATACAATTCTGCTCCTTCCTTATTTGAATACTTTGACGTAGGGGTTTCCACCCTACGTTCTAATTATTAGTACCAGACGGGTACAAGGTAAGAATGGACAAGCAGTAATTCCTTTCTCTTATATTTATTCTAGAGTACAACACATCTTCGACGCCTCAATGCCCCCACCCTATGATTAACTCAATCTCTGATCTATTCGTGCCCCTGGCAAAGTTCTAACTAACTCTGTCTGCCTTGGGTGGTTCTTGAAATACCCTGAGGGCAAGGTGTGGCTTGACATCCAACTCGGCAAATCAACTCCAGGTTCGAAGTGGATTCCCGCCTATTTTGGGGAGGAGCTATTCCAACGAGCCTATTGCAAAGGAGTGGGTGGTAATGGCCTATTGCCATCGGGTATCTCCCCCGGGCATGTACTTGACATTTAGGACAAGTGTTTCTGTGTGGTATGGGGAATAAAGGACTGGTTTATATCTCTCACCCTCTTGAGATATTTGATACGCCAGATGCCGAGTCCCACGGGACCAGCTATATATCTTCGTGACACTTTTTAACCATAGGCCTCATCCTATTACACACTGGAGAGAGTGTTCAATGTTTCCTTTGACACCTAGCCAAAAGTCCTACGACATCCCTCCCCACTACACTGAAATATCTCTTATTTCAGTTTCATCATCCTAAACTAACATTTGTTTACAATAAAAACGGGGCCGAATTATTTAAGTTATCATCTAAGAAATCCTATTTCTATGAACCCTAAGCAAATTACACAAACATAACATATATATAGTACTTCTACAGACAACTAGAGCATGCAGAGTCTATTTCCTTGTTGGAAATCTTTAATACAAACATATTCTTATATTTAAACAAACATAACCTTAAACAGTATAATTTCAGTGTGTAACTAATATCAAACATTAATTAAGATCAAAAGTCAGTTTAAATCAAAACATTAATTCATCTACTTCTCTCGTTTCTTCAAAAGACAAAATTGAGTTAGTTACAGTAAAATTATGACTCATGTAGAACATTAGCAAACAAATGAGGTAGAGTATTGGCATGTATACACATTTAAAATGATATAGACCATAACATCAACAGTAATTTCTATAAGAAACCTTATCTTAATAATTTCTATTCCTATCATTATTAGGGGGCATTGATTTGTCTTAAAATTAAGCCTTAAAAACTACTCCTCAAACAAAACATTTGTTACTTTTAGTAAAATTAAAACATTCACTATTTCGATATGCAATTACTATTCAGAGACCAATTAATATAAAAACTTAATGAACATAAAGATTAAATCATAATTCAAACAAGAATAATACTAAAGCAAAACTATGATAATATCTAAGCAAAACACTGATATTATTCAAGCAGAAAAGCAACTTATTACTCTTAGTGCAAATTATACAATTTATCAATGGCACTTATTCAAAAACTATATCTAAGGGAGACTCTGAGTTTTCGCTTAAAATTATCTTAAAGCTAGTAAAACAAAAAAAAATAAAAATAAAAATAAAATATTTTGTCTTAGCACAGTGGACAAAGACGGTGGGGACATTTTCTTTCCCATTTTTTCAGTTCTAATACGGGGGTAATTTTAATTAACTAATAAGGGATTTTTAAATACCCTTCTTTCTCTCTTCACTAAAGTTTGGACATGTATAGGGATTATTTTTCTTTCTGTTTGAATCCCATCAACGCGTTTACGTGGCTTCTAAAGGTATTATTAAAATATTTTAAAATATTTCTGTGTTTCTTTTCCTCTCTTTTCACTACAGTTATGACATGTATGGGGATTTCCTTGTTTCCGGGATTTCATTTTTTCACTTACATGGTTTTTTAAAGTGTTTTTTTAGGACTTTGTTTTCTCTGTCTAGGACGACTTTTATTTTCTCTGTCCCTTGCTCATGAATTCTTGCTAGGCGCGATTCCACGGTTTCCCTCGGGGATTTCATTTTTTCACTCCCCCGCCGTCCTTGCTGCAGGCCCAGGTTTGTTACCATATCTCCTTTACTCGGATAGGCAAGACAAAAAGGAAGGATGGGCACCTTTCTAATCCTTCCAGCCTGGCTTCCTCGTCCCGCCCTCGGCCGATCTTGACTAAGACCACCACGCAGGAGACCTGCAACGTCACAGCGATTCTCTTCCGTACGGCCATCCACACGTACCTTCGAAGCAGATCTCGGGATGAAAATTTGAACCTCTGTCACTACTACAGTTGTAAGAAAGGTTCCCTATGACTTCAGGGTACCAACAATGGCCATACGTTGGTAATCGAGGCTATACTTTGCCTCCCCTGCAACTGCAAGTGATTGCAATCTCTATTCAATGGGCACTAGGGACTTGTCTGAGCGGACAAAATCTAAAGACTTTTAGAACTTGCAGGTCGGGGCTGCCTAGGAATAGGGTGGTAATGGAAGGTATGTGTCTACACAACTAGATTATTATTCCAAGATACTTAGGGCTTAGCAACTGCTACATAGCATTACTCTACTATAAATGTCAAAAAGAACAATCATTAAATGCTGAGAAAAGCCACTAAAGAAACATTCTTATTAGCGGTGGCTACAGTAACATCAAGTATGAATTCAGATAAAAGATACAAATCATCAAGTTACTGCTGATTTCATTTCAAAAATAATAATTAGCAACAGGCCATTGAGAGATAGCAACAATATCAGTCAACATAATAACATTACTAATAATCATGATCAAAAAATAAGAATAATAAACAATAAAAATAAATATACTAAATCAGAAATATCAATATATATACAATGGAGACTGGCATTCAGAAGTAAGAACAGAGTTCTATACTTATACTTCATAGTAATGCTCATTCTAACACAGTCTCTTTTAATATTTAAATTCCTGCTGTCATAATCAATGTATATATATAGAGCATAAGTGGCAACTCGCTGGCTCCACAATTTGTCAATTGCGACATGTGGCACAAACATTTATGCAAATGGCGGTACTACCGATGTCTTATCAGTATTTATGCAATAACAGCATGCAACAATCTATTGACTGCAATAAAATGTAGGCACAATTATCGCCTAGCTTCGCTGGAAAAAAAAACAAAAAAAGAAAATCAAAGACGGCTACATTCTTTTAACATTGAACGGAGCCTCTGTCAGGCTCAGAGTCGAGTGAAAGGTAGGAGAGAGAGAGAGAGAGAGAGAGAGAGAGAGAGAGAGAGAGAGAGAGAGAGAGAGACTGGGCGACCGTGAAATACGTTGCGGTTTCCACCCATGTGTCAGCTGAGACGGGCCTCTTCCTTTTAACTTGTACTGAAAATAAAAAAGTGTCGCAGAGTATCTCTAATAATAAAATAAATAAACAAATGAACGTGAACAAACGTTAGCAATGACTATCGATAGAGTCTTACGTTTATTGTCAGAGGGCTATTCTTATTTCCTCATTTACAAAAACAAAAGCAAAAAGAACTTAGTGTACAACTGCAGAACTGTCGAAGCATAAATCCATTCCTTTCTGTTTAATCTTGATAAGGACTTTACTGTAACAGCATACACATCCTCGTCTATAATGACAATTCTTTTCTTGCTATAAATCAGAGGGTTGAGTCGGAGCGCACCCACTCTGATGAAATTAAAGCAAAAGATTAAAATCATATGTGACAATATCTTTACTACTATCAACAAAAGTACAAATATCTTTTTTCTTAACAGACGTCTTATAATGACTTAAATATCATTAGTTTTAAATTTAAAACTCAGCAAATAATCTCTAATAATCTCAATTATCTTTAATTAGCTCAATTGTAATCTAAAATTCATGAAAATGATAGGGATTAACCATAGTTATCTCTAGATAATCTTTTCAAAACTCTTTAAGTAAGATTTTAAAGATTTCTTCAATACAAAAAGAACTATATAACAAAAACGGGTATCAAAGAATATAAAAAGTCTATCTCTGTGTATGCAATAATAAAAACAAAAATTATATTTCATTAGCAACAGTAAAGAATGCATTTTGCTTAAGTTTCAAATTCTCGTACGGAGTTGTATATGGACAATTCAAACATAAAATATATATATTCTTTTACTATCTCGAATTTGACTTATAACTGCTCTGTCTGTTTGCTTTTACGGGGGTGCGCATGTGGGCGCTGTTTTCTCCCCTGTTCTTTTGACTTCTGGATAAACTTCTGCTCTCTCAAATACGGGATACAGCTGTGTAACATTCTTGTTGTCATTTCGTGTCAGCTCTCACTCTTTCTTTATGACCAAGCTGAAATAATTTTGATAAAACATTATCATGGCTAAAACTCGCAAAGTTTTATTTTATCAATCTAACATATCTCTTCAGACAAATAATGTCTATACTGCAGCTAGCAAAGAAAATAAAGAATCATTCATAGATTCACGTCCTTTATCACGTAACATCTATCTTGGAATCTCTCGGAAATCGAATAATAATCTCAATGGCGGAGTAGGGGACAAAACAAAAATAAAACAAACTTGGCATTTCAACCATATCTGGGCAGGTGGAGAATTACTTCCTCAAACATATCCCTCACTAGATATTGCAACAGCGCATCACCTCCCATAAATACACTCTGATATGGCATGCAGAAGGACCTGGCGGAGCAGGGGAACGATCCTCGCAGACTCCCCAATCATGCTTCCTAACGGTGCTTTCCGCGATTTCACCCCCTAGAGCAACCCCCCCATTATACCCCCAGTCATTCATACTCATTCGCTATCACATTCGCTATATCACTTTCAAGACAATCATCCCCTTTCTGTAAAATTCCCTTTTATTTACAACGTTGGTTTCCCTTTCCCTTATCTCTCTGAAGGAGAGTAACGGTGAAATCTCGGCTGAGCCGTTCGGTCACAGACTTCCTCACCAGTCCTAGGTCCCATTCTAACGAACAAACAAACATTCTACTCCCTTGAAGCTACGTTTGGGTGACACTGAAAAACCTTCCCTATTCTAGGACAGCACAAATTCCTCTAATTTACTCTTACTTTCGCCTGCATAGCGCGAAATAAAAAACTCATCTCTAAACAATATCACAAAACTTCTTATTCTTCAAAAATAAAATGCCACACACGTATCGTAATGTTAATCCCTTCATCATAACAACATTAAAAAACAATCTGTCATTTATGTCTTTCTTTCGCTAAAACATTACTCCCGCGGAGAAAAAAAACAAACAAAAAAAGAAAGAACCTTGAAAACAGGCGCAATCTTAACACTCTATTTCTTACGCTTTAAGAAATTTATATAAAAATGATTTTACACGTACTTTAAAATATCAAGGATCAGTACAATTACTACAGATTTATAATAACGAGGTTGGGAGATCGAATGGTCACTTCCACATTCCTTTCTCGAAAATCACAAGTGTTCTAAGTAAAACCTTAAAAGCAGATTCAAGTATATTACTCACTATAATTCTTACACTTAAGAAATTAATATACTGTAATAGTGATTGCACGTATATAAAAAAATTTTCAATTAAAAAATCGATACATTCGCGTTCTTAAAATTCAATCTAAGCATTAATACAAATAAATGGAACGCACTTCCAACGAAATTTCTTTACATTACTCAAATTATAACAAAAAACGGAGTTTATTACTGCTTATAGCTATTAGTACAAATTATCCATGTTAGTAATGGGTACAGAAATTCTACTTTTATCAACTTATTAGGCGCCACACCCCTCATAGGCGGGTTGGCTGAGTCAAAGCATAACTACAAGATAAAATGGCGGCGTCCACCGACCTCAATTTCTTTTACTAATTGTCCCATTACTCACTGGATACAGATCACAAGTACTTAGCTATTTTAAGGAGGTGGTCCTGAAGAACTTCATGGCAGAAGGCAAGGAAGGAGGGGGTTCTCCTTCTTCTCTTCGAGTAAAATCGACGAATCGCCATCTTCTTGGTCGGATCCGGCAACTTATATTTCTTGTAATGGGCATTTTCACTCAATGCTCCGGTCACACTTCGGCTTACTAAGAAATATCTTAGGAATAGTTCCTTCAAAGTTTTATAATATTCTCTATTTGACCACTCGTCACTTCTCATCCGCAGACCCAAGTATTTCAGGAAGTCGGTCGCGGGAATTATGGACAGACATTCACGGTCTTTTACATTTGCGCCGTCGAGGTATAAAAGTGAATTTTTGACTCGAGGCTCCTTTACAACCAGGGCACGGGGTGGGGGCTTGTCCTGCTGCGTTCCCTGTGTCACCACGGGGCTCGGAGCGGCAGGCTGTTCGTCGATGTTTGAGGCGTCGGTTTCTCTGTCGGCGTCGACCAAGTTCCTTCTCGACGGAGCGGCGTCGGCAGGAGTTTGTAGGTGCCGCACGTGCTCCTCCAGTTCGAGAGTTCTCCAGTGTTTTGCCTCGTCACTCATTTCTTGAATTGGGAGATGTTGGATTTCTGCGTTTTCCATTCTTATTTTCTTTTCTTCACACTGGTTTCTTCTGTTATGAGAGTCTCTTCATATGTTTTTCCAGGTGTGATGATCCGTACTGCGCTGCCACCATTGACGTAGGGGTTTCCACCCTACGTTCTAATTATTAGTACCAGACGGGTACAAGGTAAGAATGGACAAGCAGTAATTCCTTTCTCTTATATTTATTCTAGAGTACAACACATCTTCGACGCCTCAATGCCCCCACCCTATGATTAACTCAATCTCTGATCTATTCGTGCCCCTGGCAAAGTTCTAACTAACTCTGTCTGCCTTGGGTGGTTCTTGAAATACCCTGAGGGCAAGGCGTGGCTTGACATCCAACTCGGCAAATCAACTCCAGGTTCGAAGTGGATTCCTGCCTATTTTGGGGAGGAGCTATTCCAACGAGCCTATTGCAAAGGAGTGGGTGGTAATGGCCTATTGCCATTGGGTATCTCCCCCGGGCATGTACTTGACATTTAGGACAAGTGTTTCTGTGTGGTATGGGGAATAAAGGACTGGTTTATATCTCTCACCCTCTTGAGATATTTGATACGCCAGATGCCGAGTCCCACGGGACCAGCTATATATCTTCGTGACACTTTTTAACCATAGGCCTCATCCTATTACACACTGGAGAGAGTGTTCAATGTTTCCTTTGACACCTAGCCAAAAGTCCTACGACAACTTTAAACCATATCTCTGTCTGATCCTGCCTTCTTTAATTCATTTATTAACACTTTGGAAGGTTCCCACTCAAAGCAAGACACTTCTTTTCCTTGTAATGCTTTGTTTAGCACTCAATCCAGCAAGACACTCTGTAATCATCTTTTTTTTTACCCATCTACTACATCATAAATTTGGTGAAGTTAAAAATTTATGTTAATGAAATGAAAGAAATTATCACCAAAAAACAAATCCGTTACTAATAATTATATATTGACATATAGATTGGGCAACGTGGTGTGTTGCTTCACGGAGTTCACGTTAGACGAATGAAACCAAGCCATACGTGTATTGTATGATGAACTATACGGCACAAAGTTGGTAATGCTTGCTGAGTATGTGGGTGGGCCCACTACCAAGTACAATCATAAATGCAATATTACCTAAATTGAAATTTGTGAAACAATTCAAGCTATAGTTGGATGCATTATCGTAATGAAAAGATAAGCACCATAATTATATTCCAATTCCAATAATATTTTCAAGTTGTGGTTATTTCTTTTTACTAAATATCGATAATTATTTAATATATATTCCAGTATGACAGAAATTTACAAGATTTTGTAAATTTTTTTAATTATTTCACAAGATCACAAGGTGATAGCCAAATTCAGATCTTGTGAAAAATCACAAGCTGTGGCAACACTGCTTTATATATATCCGACTCCATAATTCAGTTGTGTAGTTATAATGAAAAGCACATTTTAAAATATAGCGAAATTTTGAATACGCATTATAGGGGTTGTAACTTGTAAAGGAAACTTTGGTAAGAAGTTGCTGTTAACTGTATTGCCAATTTAGTATTCTGTAGGAAACACACACGCATTATCTTATTATTATTACATATACATACATCGTTTTATTATTACTACCTAATGATTATGAACTAAATATATAGCATTTACAGGTCAGAAAAGATATTAATAATTAGCAATAAAATATTAGTAAAACCCAAGATGAAACGATCATGCTCCAGGTTCCACTATTTTCTCTGACGTCACTTGTATAAAAAGGATATGGCCGACTACAGAACAGGGTTACGAAGGTGACATTACCAGAGGTTTTCCTTCAATGTTACAGTAAGTTAAACGTGTTTCTGGCATTCTTTATTTCCAGTATTTAGTCAAGTTTCACCTGTCGCCTAATGAAGTTGTGCTCGTATCACTCATCCACATCCACCAGTGTCCTAAGAATTGAAGTTAGTAGTGATACAGGTAACCCTGTGGTTGGGGCAGTATCGGAGTTGGCATTATGAAGCGACACAGGTTGTGGAAGAGCCGGGAGGATGGGCTGTGGCACTCCACCAGTGCCATCTGAATGGTCGCTAGCTCCCTCGTCATTGCCCATGGAGCAAAGTAATCCCCGTATTGTTTCTATTCTTATGTCGGCAACCTCCCAATGGGGGAAACAGCCAAGGTAGATAGATAGAACAAATTGAGGTTCTTGAGATGTGAAAAAAAATTTGTTCGTGTTTTTGACCATTTTTTTTCTTGTTTTATGCTTGTTCGAGGTACTGAAATATAAGTGAAAAATAAGAAGATTTTACCATTTTAAGTTATTGCACAAAGAATTTTGAGTATTAAGTAGTCAGAATGGTACATGTTTGTCACCCCCGACTTATATAATAATTGACATTGTGGTTGGTAAATCTTTCCATATAACAAAACGAGTGAGAAGAAATAAAATGCTGCAAAAAGTAATATATGGAGAATTATGCCTATGAATAACCCGATTCTATTATGAAAAAAAAAAAAAAAAATCTGGGCTGTTGATGTGGGAGTAAATATTTCCTCAATGGTTTTCCAGTGGTTTTTGATGCGTTGTCAACATGATTGTTAATTATGTCGGTGAAGTTTCGTATTTTGCACCCCTTGTGTTTTTGGACTAATATATTTTTAGTTAAGATTCGTGTTATGTACCCTTTCAGTTTTTTAACTGAACTCATTTTAGTTGAGATTCGTTTTATGCACTCCTATTGTAGGACTAAACCATTTGTTTCTAATATGTTTCGATGTGCTTTGATTTATTCTTGTATTTGTTTTCTCGGAAATCGCAATTTTTTGTGTTATATCTGCTTTTAGTAGGCGATGGCGGGTACTTAGATAAGCTAATCTAACCAATTATCCCAGCCTAATATAACCTGACCTAGCCAACTACCTAACTCAATTCTGAAGCCTAACATACCTTAATGGGGTGAATTTTGGTGTTTATATAGCAGTATATTTCAGGAAGTGTCGAAACACTCATTTTTCAAGTAGGTTATGGAAGGGGTGTATAAAACGAATCTTAACCTTATTTTTTTTTTATGCTGTCAGATGCGTTCTGAATTACCCTGTTAATTGTTTTTCTCGGATTTTTTGTTCCAGACTTCGGTGGGTGGCTGTGGGTACTTAAATAAACTAAGCTAGCTCAAATTGATCCCTTACTTACATTGAGGGTGAATTTGGGTGTGTACACAACATTGTGGTACTTGTCAGGTGGTGGTAACGCTGATTTCTTGGGTAGGCTATGGAATGGGTCGCATAAAATGAATCTTAACCATATTTTATTTTGATAGGTTTTGAATTAATCTGATATTTTTTTTTCTCGGAAATCATTATTTTTTTCCAGGGCCGATTTTAGTGGGTTGCAGTTGGTACTTAAATAACTTATTCTAACCAAACCTAATCCAGCTAACCTAACCCATCTCAAAGTTCAACCCCTACACACATCAAGAGAGTGAATTTGGGTATTTATACAACAATGATGTGCATGATTATGAAGTGATGGTCACATTGACTTCTCGAATAGCCTTTGAAAGGGGTGCATAAAACCTTTTTTTTTTATTTTTTGATAGGTTTGGATGTGTTTTGATGTATTCTGATCGTTGTCTTTCTCACTGATCACCATTCTTTGTGTTAGGGGAAGACACTGGGGAGTGCTGTGGGTACTTAACCAACCTAACCTAATTTAAATCAGATTTGAAGCCTTACTATATTAGGGTGAATTGGGCATTTATTGAGCAGTTTTAATTTCAGGAAGAGGTGGTAATGCTGATTTCATCGATAGGCTATGGAAAGTGTGCATATAAAAAATCTTAAACCTTCTTTTCTTACTCTCGGTGAGTTTGTAAAGCATTAGAAAATATATATATATATATATATATATATATATATATATATATATATATATATATATAATATATATATATATATATATATATATATATATATATATATATATATATACAGTACATGTATATAACTGAAACAATAATTTCAATAATTGTAATTTTTAACATGGGGTGAATTAACCTAACCAAACCATATCTAAGTTTATAATAAACATCATGAGATTTTTCCTAACTTTGAGTATGAAAGTAGACATACACCTTCACATCAATTATTTATTGATAGTTTTTTCATTGATATCTGATCTTTCTTTTTTATCTATATGAACACTCAAAATAAAGCATGGGAATTCCGGGATTTGGTGGAGAAAACTTAAAGTTAGACCTGGTTACTTTGAAACCCTCCAGTTAGGAAAAAAATCTAAAATTGATCTCATTAGGTCAAGTTAGATTTAGGGAGAATGGTTCACCCCGAGTTAAGAAACTATGATAATACAATTGATTTTTTTTTCTAATTGTCTTAGGTGTTTTTTTCAGTATTTTATATGTGTTTATATTTCTCTAGTTAGGATTGTAAAAGTAAACATTTATGAATTGCAGGGGCTAACAGTTTTATCAAGGGAAATGGAAGCAAAATGCAGAAAGTATTAATAAGTACCGCAATACCATGTTTATATTCATAAGTATATCAGTTTCAGGTTGTGGAGGGAAGTTTTAAACAAAACACCAAGAGTTTCATAGTAAAATCCGCTCTAATATCATAATACTGTAATGTATCAATTATAAACTCGGAGGCTTGAAAGTATATATATTAATTACACCTTTATAATAAGTTGTGTACTCAGAGGAGTGTATGTTATATAAGTCCCCAGTCCCCACAGCTAGGAAGAGACGAAAAGAACCTCATGTAATATTAGGGTATTTTGGAAAAGGGTGTATGTGTGGGGGGGGGCAAAGGTGGGTAGTTAGAAATTTTTTTTTTGAGCTATATTAGTTCACCCCTTGTTAGGGAGCGAGTTGGTAATTGACACACAGGTTTTAGATACTTTGTCAACATATAATTTTTTTCATAATGTAGTGTCTCCCCAATATTGCTATGTTTAATTTTATATCACCCCAAAGTTATGGTTGTATGATTTCATCCTACGTGTTGATAATTGAGTATAGTTACCCAGTGGTTTTGGTGTGGTAAAATTATTATACATATCCCTCATAAAACTTTCCATGTATTTAAATTTTTATCACCCAAGATCCCGAATTCCCACAGTATCCCAATTACTGATTGAGAAACGAATTTAAGATATCACAAAGACCGGAAGACTGAAGGAAAGGATTATAAGAATTATTGAGTGCACATGGTAGCTAACTTGCAAACCATAATGTCAAGTATCAACTCGTTTTGAGTTTGAAAGTCAACATTCACCTTCAGGTATTGCTCAAACTGGTAAATATGAAGCCACTCCTAAATTCTCGTGATAATGACTCAGATAACTGTATTACAACCAGAGCCTAACTACCATAACTGAAGCTTATTCACATGTGACAGCTGTTTGAATATTTTTTATTGTGTACATTGTGGTATCATAATATACTGGTCTTAAATCCTTGACATAGTAGTTTAGGAATATATTATAATGTGAAATAAATGTTTTCCATCAAAATTTACTATGTAATAAATTTTGCTGCTTGTAAGATAGCAACTTGCAAAAACACTGTGGGGTAAATCACATTTGGATTAACCATCCATCCATCCATATTCCAAAGCCATATTACCCCTTATAAGGGGGGTGGCTGAGTCAAAGTAATACTTTGACTTTTTGTGGGAAGTTAATACAGAGGAAGGGATTTCCAGTCCCCTCGCTCCACCCCACTTAGTCCACTTTTACGACACGCAGATGAACATGGAGGAAGTATTCTTACCCCCACCCTCGGGGATTTGGATTAACACTAGATTATAATTATAGTATTATAAGACAAATAGTGTAATCAGAGACGGAATCTTAGAAAAATTCACCTTATGTCGTTAAGTAAGGACATAATATAAATGTACAGTACTAACCTAATCTTACAAAGTCTGAAAACCTAGCTATCTATGAAAATTCTGAGATTTAAGAAAATTTTAACTATATATATATATATATATATATATATATATATATATATATATATATATATATATATATATATATATATATATATATATATATATATATATATATATATATATATTACCTAATTGTGTTTACGGGAAAGAGCCCAAAGCTCGTATCTTCCCGTCTCCTGATCGGTTCCATTTTATACTTAGTGATACTTATCATACCTGTCCTTAAAACTATGGATTGAGATAGCATTAACTACCTCCTCGCGTTGCGAATTCCAATTATCAACTACTCTTACACTGAAAAAGTATTTCCTTACATCCTGCGAAGAAGTTTTCTTACGAAGCTTCAAACTATGACCTCTAGTTCTAGAGCCAGCCATATCAAAATAGCGATCCCTATCCACTCTATCATAACCATGAAGGAATTTAAAGACTGTCACCATATCCCCCCTCACTCTTCTAGCTTCCAGTGATGGTAAGTCTAATTCCCTCAGCCTCTCATCATAACTGAGATTGCGTATTTTTGGCACCAGTTTCGTGGCATGTCTTTGAACTTTTTCAAGCTTAGCTATGTGCTTTTTCAAGTGCGGATTCCAAAAGGGGGCTGCATATTCGAGTTTTGGCCTCACATAGGTTACATAAATATTTCTGAACATTTCCTTGTCCATGTGCCTGAAGGCTACCCTTACATTTGATAAGAATGCATATGCTGCCCTTACTATGCCATTTATATGTATTTCTGGAGACAAATCTGCCAGTATGTTTACTCCTAGGTCTCTCTCATTTTCTGTCTCTTGAAGTTGTACTCCAGCCACCGAGTAGTCAAGCTTGGGCCTTCATGCACTTGTACCCATTCTCATTACCTTACATTTTGAAGTATTGAATTTCATTAGCCACTTTTCTGACCACTCGTGCAGATTATTTAGATCCTCCTGAAGTTCTCTACCATTGTTCTCGTTTTTTACTTTCTTCACAATCTTTGCATCATCTGCAAACATATTCATGAATGAATTTACAGACTCTGGTAGGTCATTTACATATACAAGGAACAAAAGTGGCCCTAAAACTGAACCCTGTGGAACCCCACTACTAACTCTTTTCCATTCAGACACTGAGTGTCTTACTCTAACCCTCTGTTCCCTTCCTTCTAAGTAAGTTTTTATCCATTCCAAAACATTTCCACCTATTCTAGCCATTGATTGCAGCTTCCTAATAAGTCTCCCATGTGGAACAGTGTCAAACGCTTTCTGGAAGTCTAGGAATATGCAATCTGCCCAGCCCTCTCTTTCCTGTAAGATTTGGCTTACCTCATCATAAAATTCTAATAAGTTTGTTACTGTTGATCTACCTTCTCTGAAGCCATGTTGCCTCACTGACAAAAAGTTGAAGGATTCCAAGTGAAGAGAGATATGTTTCCTTAGTAGTTTCTCCATAACTTTGCAAACTATGCTGATCAAGGAAACTGGTCTATAGTTCAGAGCCGTATCCCTCCTTCCCTTTTTGAAGATAGGTATCACATTTGCTTGTTTCCAGCATCTTGGAATCTCCCCCGACTCCAGTGACTCCTTAAATATGATACTTAGTGCCACTGATATTGTGTTTGCGCATTTTTTAAGTACATGAGGGGATATGTCATCGGGACCTGTAGCTTTATGAACATCTAAATCCATTAGCGCTTTGCATACCTCTGTGGCTGTAAGGTTGATGTTCTCTAATACCGGCCCTTGAGCTTCTATCACTGCAATCTGAGGGGGTGGGGTATTTTCTACTGTAAATACTGACTGAAACTCCTTGTTCAATTCTTTGCAGATCTCTTCATCCGTCTCAGTGATGCTTCCATCCGCTCTCTTTAGCCTTAAAACCTGTTCTTTTACCTTCAGTTTTCCTCTGATAAAGCTGTGGAAAAGCTTGGGATTTTCTTTAGCCTTCCTGGTGATGTCCCTCTCATAGTCTCTCTCTGCCTCTCTCCTTTTACTTAGGTAGTCATTTCTTGCTCTTTTGTAGGTTTGCCAGGCATTTATGTTTTTTCTCCTCCTATACCTTTTCCAGCATTTGTCTCTCCACTCCTTAGCTCTTTTACACCCATTATCGAACCATTTCTCTCTGGCATGAATTACACCTACTTTGGTGACAGGTATGCAGCAATCTACTATCTTCCCATATTTCTCACAAAAGATGTCATACATTTCTTGTACAGATTTGTTGTAAAATAAGGTTCTCCAGTCAATAACTGCAAAAAGCTCATTCATTTTGATGTAATCTCCTTTCGGATAGTTCCTCCTCATGTCCTCAGTGCCTCTACTCTCAGGAAGAATATCTTCAATGATATACTCCATCAACAACACACAGTGGTCACTCTTTCCAATTGGTGGTTCATACTCAATTTTTTCAATATCCAACACATTATCTGTGAACACTAGATCAAGTAGTGATGGCTCATCCCCACCCCTGGCCCTTGTTGGTTCCATTATATGTTGGTGTAGGAAATTCCCTTGTACGCAATCTAGGAATCTTGCCCCGAATGAGTCCTCACCACTGTGTGGGTCAAGATTTATCCAATCTATCTCTTTATGATTAAAGTCTCCCATAATCAAAATCCTACATTTTTTTCCCCGTGCCATGTTAACAACTGAGTTTATGACTTCAATAGTACCTATATGACTTTCCTCATAAACTTCAAGCCTATTTTGGTTCCTTGGTGGGTTGTATACAACAGTTATTATAATGCTCTCTGACCCAGTATTTATGCGAGCAACAAGAAATTCCTTGAACTCGCTTTCTATAGCCAAGTTTATTTCTTCAACTTGAATCCTTTCACTTATGAGCAGTGCTATCCCTCCACCAGTCCTCTCAGATCTTTCAACCCTTAGGAAAAACTGTGACACTGTTTATGTCCTCACTCAACTTAGTCTCTGTAATTGCTACTATATCTGCCTTACTGTTGTGAATCCTATGTTTTAATTCTACTGCCTTACCAGCTAATCCATCAGCATTTGTGTATAACAATCTTAATGAGGCCCCATCCCCTGATCTTCTGTCATTATCTTCTTTATCTCCCCTTTGTCTGGAAGAACTCTGTAATGAAAATTTTTCTTCTCCTCTTCATTTCTTTCATCATTTAACCTTCTTGCCTCTTGCAACAAGTTTTTGATCTTTCCCATCTCTTCCTGTGTTCTGTATTGTCTAATGAACACTTCTTTGAATTCTTGAAGGTCTTTTAGACTTTTTTTCTCAACAATATTTCCCTACATGTTTCCCCTCTCTCAAAGGTTACTTTTGTTGGTCTCGGTTTTCCTTCCCTCGAATATTTACCTAGTTGGTGTATGTTTACAATATCCTCTGGACCACATACTACTTCAAGCTTTCTTATCAGGTCTACAACCCTAGCTTTATTTTCTTCAAGTCTCCCCTGCCATGTTGGCTCCTGGGACTCGCTTATGCCTGAGATTACCACTGTCTTCTCCTTATCAAGTGCCTGTCTGATGAGTGGGTCTGCCCTTTCCATCACAACGTCTTTCATTTTTTCGATTACTGTCTTTTTATAGTCAACTGTTTGTATGTTTTCCAGTGCCACCACCTTTACAGCCTCTTTTACTGCCACATTCCCCTTTAGTGCATCAGCAGGGCTGGCATGATTAATATCAAATGATTTTGATATTAAAATAAAAATAGTATTATTTTAAATATAATATGCATACTGTCCACCACTATGACCTAAAACTTAGACATATGAAATCACACTACACTAGAGATTTTAGGACCTGTTCTTAGCTATTCAGGTGTGACTTGTGCTGAACGTGTCCAGACCTTCTCACTCGGTGGGAATGTCAGCTTGGTATATTTGGTGTTTGCACACACTTCTTGTTCTAATATTTATGTGATTACCTAATTGTGTTTACGGGAAAGAGCCCAAAGCTCGTATCTTCCCGTCTCCTGATCGGTTCCATTTTATACTTAGTGATACTTATCGTACCTGTCCTTAAAACTATGGATTGAGATAGCATTAACTACCTCCTCGCGTAGCGAATTCCAATTATCAACTACTCTTACACTGAAAAAGTATTTCCTTACATCCTGCAAAGAAGTTTTCTTACGAAGCTTCAAACTATGACCTCTAGTTCTAGAGCCAGCCATATCAAAATATCGATCCCTATCCACTCTATCATAACCATGAAGGAATTTAAAGACTGTCACCATATCCCCCCTCACTCTGTTAGCTTCGAGTGATGGTAAGTCTAATTCCCTCAGCCTCTCATCATAACTGAGATTGCGTATTTCTGGCACCAGTTTCGTGGCATGTCTTTGAACTTTTTCAAGCTTAGCTATGTGCTTTTTCAAGTGCGGATTCCAAAAGGGGGCTGCATATTCGAGTTTTGGCCTCACATAGGTTACATAAATATTTCTGAACATTTCCTTGTCCATGTGCCTGAAGGCTACCCTTACATTTGATAAGAATGCATATACTGCCCTTACTATGCCATTTATATGTATTTCTGGAGACAAATCTGCCAGTATGTTTACTCCTAGATCTCTCTCATTTTCTGTCTCCTGAAGTTGCACTCCAGCCACCGAGTAGTCAAGCTTGGGCCTTCTTGCACTTGTACCCATTCTCATTACCTTACATTTTGAAGTATTGAATTTCATTAGCCACTTTTCTGACCACTCATGCAGATTATTTAGATCCTCCTGAAGTTCTCTACCATTGTTCTCGTTTTTTACTTTCTTCACAATCTTTGCATCATCTGCAAACATATTCATGAATGAATTTACAGACTCTGGTAGGTCATTTACATATACAAGGAACAAAAGTGGCCCTAAAACTGAACCCTGTGGAACTCCACTACTAACTCTTCTCCATTCAGACACTGAGTGTCTTACTCTAACCCTCTGTTCCCTTCCTTCTAAGTAAGTTATTATCCATTCCAAAACATTTCCACCTATTCTACCCATTGATTGCAAACCAAAGAGACAACCAATCTTTAAAACATTCAGATGCTTGAGAAATTATTCACAAGAATTACTTTGTAGTTTACTTATGAATGAAGTACATAAATTAAATGAAATTCTATATACCGATAATATTAATACACAAGTAAATATTTTAACCAGTGTCTTATCATCATGTATAGATCGATGTGCACCACTCGTGACAAGAGAAATATTTCGTCCCCCCGCTCCTTGGATAACAGATGACATAAAAAACATTATGAAAGAAAGAGACAAACTACAAAATGAAGTAAAACTACAAAGAGACAATATCCCTTTAAGAGAAAAGTTTACAGAGCATAAGAAACAAGTAAAATCATCATTAAGTAACAGTAAGAAACAGTATTACAAAAATGAATTTCAAAACGCTAAAGGCAATATCTCTGATACATGGAAAATTGCTAAAACCATGCTTTCCAATAACTGTAATAAAAGTAGTAACATATCAATTATACCCGATGAGGTAGATGTAAGTGCTAAAGCAAAAGAGTTCAATAATTTTTTCGCTGAAGTGGGGAAAAAAACCTTTGAAAAAACAAAAAAAGAAATAATAAATGAAATCAATAATAGTAATGGTGGTAATAATAATGATGATGGTAGTAGTAATAATAATAGAAATGTTGATAATGGTGTAAATAATAATGATGGTGGTAGTAATGGTAATGATAATAGTGATGATGGTAGTAATAATAATAATAATGTTAATCTTCAAGAACATAGTGCATTCAATAGAAGTAATGATGTCTTTAACCCTACTACAGTAGATTGTAATACAGTAATCTTAGTAATAAAAAATCTGAAAGACTCTAATGCATATGGATCAGATGGAATTTGTTTTCGTTTTATTAGAGATTCATTATTTGTAATAGCTTATTATCTGACGGTAATAATCAATACTTCCATAGTTACCAATATCTACCCAGATTTATGGAAAAATCCCCATGTAATTCCTGGTTTTAAAAATGGAAATCCTGACGACGTCTC
Source organism: Halocaridina rubra (assembly GCA_037179515.1). NCBI lineage: Eukaryota > Metazoa > Arthropoda > Malacostraca > Decapoda > Atyidae > Halocaridina > Halocaridina rubra. Next base: position 69,155 of record JAXCGZ010005760.1, read on the forward strand.
TAACTATAGACCAATCTCTTTACTACCAATTTTATCAAAGATACTTGAAAAGATTGTTGCAAATCAGTTAAGTGAGTTTCTTGAAAAAAATAAACTTATTGCAAAAAGTCAACACGGTTTCAGGCCAAACTTATCAACTGAAACTGCCTTATTGAAAATATCAGATGAAATATACAAAAATATAGATAATAAGAAAATATCATTGCTACTACTACTCGATCTTTCTAAAGCTTTTGATAGCGTACACCATACCATTTTATTAGAAAAATGCAAAAAAATGAACATTGACCCAAGCTGGTTCGAGAACTATTTAAAAAACCGCTACCAGTCAGTCAGAATAAAAGATGTAGTTTCAAGTCGCAAGAAGGTATTGTTTGGGGTCCCTCAGGGATCGATCCTAGGACCTATACTTTTTCTAATATATGTAAACGATCTAGTAAAATATTTACCTAACTGTTATGTCATTCAATATGCTGACGATACTCAAATCTTAATTGAAGGAGAAATTAATGATTTAGAAAATATTATTCGTAGAGCAGAAGAAATTTTGTATATGGCTAAACGTTACTTTCTAAAAAATGGTCTGTTACTTAATGAAACTAAAACCCAATGTATTCTTATCGGATCCAGACAATTATTATCAGAAGTTGATGACAATCTTCATATAAATTTTAACGGTAATATCATTAAGCCAATGAACTCGGTAAAGAACCTAGGTGTCTATTTTGACCGTTACATGAATTTTGAAATGCATATAGATGAAATTTATAAAAAAGTAATGGGTACTCTAATATATCTAAATAGGGTAAAAGACTCATTTGAAACATCAACTCGTATAATAATTGTCCAGTCCTTAGCTATGAGTTTAATTAATTACTGTCTCAAAGTTTGGGGATGTACAAATAAGACTCAATTACAAAGAATACAAAAGTTACAAAACTTTGCAGCACGAGTGGCTGTTGGCAATGTGGGAAAATACGAGCACATCTCTCCTGTTTTAAAAGATCTAGAATGGATAAAGATTAGAGATAAATATGTTTTTGATATATGTACCTTTGTTTTTAATATACTAAGAAACAATATTCCTGATTGCTTGTATAACTTTTCTACAGTAAGCTCAGTTACCGGGTTAACTACCCGTCAAGGGGAAGATTTATTAGTACAAAGGTCTAAAACTGATATTGGCTCAAGAGATATAAACATTCGTGGACCTCATTTATATAATCAGCTTCCCAGAGAACTAAAAAATGCTGGTTCAGTGTATACTTTTAAATATAATCTTAAGAAGTTACTCTTAAAGGAAGATTTTACTTGTAAATTTTAATAGTACACCCATATTTGAATACCCAATGTATGTTGGAAATAAAGTCTTATTATTATTATTATTATTATTATTATTATTATTATCCTAATAAGTCTCCCATGTGGAACAGTGTCAAACGCTTTCTGGATGTCTAGGAATATGCAATCTGCCCAGCCCTCTCTTTCCTGTAAGATTTGGCTTACCTCATCATAAAATTCTAATAAGTTTGTTACTGTTGATCTACCTTCTCTGAAGCCATGTTGCCTCACTGACAAAAAGTTGAAGGATTCCAAGTGAAGAGAGATATGTTTCCTTAGTAGTTTTTCCATAACTTTGCAAACTATGCTGGTCAAGGAAACTGGTCTATAGTTCAGAGCCGTATCCCTCCTTCCCTTTTTGAAGATAGGTATCACATTTGCTTGTTTCCAGCATCTTGGAATCTCCCCCGACTCCAGTGACTCCTTAAATATGATACTTAGTGCCACTGATATTGTGTTTGCGCATTTTTTAAGTTCATGAGGGGATATGTCATCAGGACCTGTAGCTTTATGAACATCTAAATCCATCAGCGCTTTGCATACCTCTGTGGCTGTAAGGTTGATGTTCTCTAATACCGGCCCTTGAGCTTCTATCACTGCAATCTGAGGGGGTGGGGTATTTTCTACTGTAAATACTGACTGAAACTCCTTGTTCAATTCTTTGCAGATCTCTTCATCCGTCTCAGTGATGCTTCCATCCGCTCTCTTTAGCCTTAAAACCTGTTCTTTTACCTTCAGTTTTCCTCTGATAAAGCTGTGGAAAAGCTTGGGATTTTCTTTAGCCTTCCTGGTGATGTCCCTCTCATAGTCTCTCTCTGCCTCTCTCCTTTTACTTAGGTAGTCATTTCTTGCTCTTTTGTAGGTTTGCCAGGCATTTATGTTTTTTCTCCTCCTATACCTTTTCCAGCATTTGTCTCTCCACTCCTTAGCTCTTTTACACCCATTATCGAACCATTTCTCTCTGGCATGAATTACACCTACTTTGGTGACAGGTATGCAGCAATCTACTATCTTCCCATATTTCTCACAAAAGATGTCATACATTTCTTGTACAGATTTGTTGTAAAATAAGGTTCTCCAGTCAATAACTGCAAAAAGCTCATTCATTTTGATGTAATCTCCTTTCGGATAGTTCCTCCTCATGTCCTCAGTGCCTCTACTCTCAGGAAGAATATCTTCAATGATATACTCCATCAACAACACAGTGGTCACTTTCCAATTGGTGGTTCATACTCAATTTTTTCAATATCCAACACATTATCTGTGAACACTAGATCAAGTAGTGATGGCTCATCCCCACCCCTGGCCCTTGTTGGTTCCATTACATGTTGGTGTAGGAAATTCCCTTGTACGCAATCTAGGAATCTTGTCCCGAGTGAGTCCTCACCACTGTGTGGGTCAAGATTTATCCAATCTATCTCTTTATGATTAAAGTCTCCCATAATCAAAATCCTACATTTTTTTTCCCGTGCCATGTTAACAACTGAGTTTATGACTTCAATAGTACCTATATGACTTTCCTCATAAACTTCAAGCCTATTTTGGTTCCTTGGTGGGTTGTATACAACAGTTATTATAATGCTCTCTGACCCAGTATTTATGCGAGCAACAAGAAATTCCTTGAACTCACTTTCTATAGCCAAGTTTATTTCTTCGACTTGAATCCTTTCACTTATGAGCAGTGCTATCCCTCCACCAGTCCTCTCAGATCTTTCAACCCTTAGTATTCTGAAGCCCTTAGGAAAAACTGTGACACTGTTTACGTCCTCACTCAACTTAGTCTCTGTAATTGCTACTATATCTGCCTTACTGTTGTGAATCCTATGTTTTAATTCTACTGCCTTACCAGCTAATCCATCAGCATTTGTGTATAACAATCTTAATGAGGCCCCATCCCCTGATCTTCTGTCATTATCTTCTTTATCTCCCCTTTGTCTGGAAGAACTCTATAATGAAAATTTTTCTTCTCTTCTTCATTTCTTTCATCATTTAACCTTCTAGCCTCTTGCAACAAGTTTTTGATCTTTCCCATCTCTTCCTGTGTTCTGTATCGTCTAATGAACACTTCTTTGAATTGTTGAAGGTCTTTTAGACTTTTTTTTCTCAACAGTATTTCCCTACATGTTTCCCCTCTCTCAAAGGTTACTTTTGTTGTATTCAGCCTGCATTCATTTCCTCTTAATTTGGTGTATTTATAAATGGTTACTGTGGTTTTACTAAAACAATACCTCTACATATTTCTAACAAAGGTTCTAGATGGCAACTAGTCTCAAAGCCGTATCTAGGTAAAATGTCAGATTGGTAAATATACTGAAGAATTATACTGGTACTCTCTTTGTTATTCTCTTTCCTTTTATAGGTGTATGCCTAAAAAGACATTACTTGCATGCTCAGACTGCATTTGTTACCAAGAATACCTTGTCGTTTATTACTGTTTTCCGTCATTTAACATAACTAGTTGGCAACTATGTCATGTGCCCAGGTTCCCAACATAACTGAGTGAGTGACAGACCAGTTATGACTTGTAAGCAAGCAAGCACTGGTTACACTGCAATCATTTTGTCTGCATCTGGCAGAAAAAAAGACCCAATGTGGATTTCCTTCGAGAGAATTGCAAAGGGAAAGGTGTTATCATGCTAACTGTAAGAGCTGAAAAAAAAAATACAAGAAATTCTTGACAGTGAAAGCCTCTTTTACATATTACGAGAACGGATATGAACACATTGCACAGAAAAAAATGAATGCAATATTGTATAACAAATATGAATGAATAAATGCGTGAAATTAAAAAAAATAAATAAGAAAATATCAATTATAATATAAAAAAAATCTGATTTTAAATAGATAATTTAAAAAAAAAAAAAAAAAAAAAATATATATATATATATATATATATATATATATATATATATATATATATATATATATATATATATATATATATATATATATATATATATATATATATATATATATATTTAATATATATATATCACCGAGCTGTTAACATAGTCTAAAATGGTAGGAAAATGCCCATTGAAGAAAACAACGAAAATATATTTGAAGTACTTATTAATTCGTGACCTTATCTGGCCACCTTCTCGAAGTACTTTGAGAAGTTGGCCAGATACGGTCACGAAATTAATAAATACTTCAAATATATTTTCGATGAAGTTGGCCAGATACGGTCACGAAATTAAGAAATACTTCAAATATATTTTCGATGTTTTCATCGAACAATCAATCAATATATATATATATATATATATATATATATATATATATATATATATATATATATATATATATATATATATATATATAATAATATAATATATATATATATATATATATATATATATATATATATATATATATATATATATATATATATATATATATGATTACCTAATTGTGTTTACGGGAAAGAGCCCAAAGCTCGTATCTTCCCGTCTCCTGATCGCTTCCTTTTTATACTTAGTGATACTTATCATACCTGTCCTTAAAACTATGGATTGAGATAGCATTAACTACCTCCTCGCTTAGCGAATTCCAATTATCAACCACTCTTACACTGAAAAAGTATTTCCTTACATCCTGCGAAGAAGTTTTCTTACGAAGCTTCAAACTATGACCTCTAGTTCTAGAGCCAGCCATATCAAAATATCGATCCCTATCCACTCTATCATAACCATGAAGGAATTTAAAGACTGTCACCATATCCCCCCTCACTCTTCTAGCTTCCAGTGATGGTAAGTCTAATTCCCTCAGCCTCTCATCATAACTGAGATTGCGTATTTCTGGCACCAGTTTCGTGGCATGTCTTTGAACTTTTTCAAGCTTAGCTATGTGCTTTTTCAAGTGCGGATTCCAAAAGGGGGCTGCATATTCGAGTTTTGGCCTCACATAGGTTACATAAATATTTCTGAACATTTCCTTGTCCATGTGCCTGAAGGCTACCCTTACATTTGATAAGAATGCATATGCTGTGTGTGTGTGTGTGATTACCTAAATGTGTTTATGGGAAAGAGCCCATAGCTCGTATCTTCCCGTCTCCTGATCGGTTCCATTTTGTACTTAGTGATACTTATCATACCTGTCATTAAAATTATGGATTGAGTTAGCATTAACTACCTCCTCGCTTAGCGAAGTCCAATTATCAACTACTCCTACACTAAAAAAGTACTTCCTTACATCCTGCAAAGAAGTTTTCTTGCGAAGCTTCAAACTATGACCTCTAGTTCTAGAGCCAGCCATATCAAAATATCGATCCTTATCCACTCTATCATAACCATGAAGGAATTTAAAGACTGTCACCATATCCCCCCTCAATCTTCTAGCCTCGAGTGATGGTAATTCTAATTCCCTCAGCCTCTCATCATAACTGAGATTGCGCATTTCTGGCACCAGTTTTGTGGCATGTCTTTGAACGTTTTCAAGCTTAGCTATGTGCTTTTTCAAGTGTGGATTCCAAAAGGTGGCTGCATATTGAAGTTTTGGCCTCACACAGGTTACATAAATATTTCTAAACATTTCCTTGTCCATGTGCCTGAGGGCTACCCTTATATTTGATAAGAAAGCATATGCTGCCCTTGCTATGCTATTTATATGTATTTCTGGAGATAAATCTGCCAGTTTGTTTTCTCCTAGATCTCTCTCGTTTTCTGTCTCTTGAAGTTGTACTCCTGCCACCGAGTAGTCAAGCTTGGGCCTTCTTGCATTTGTACCCATTTTCATTACCTTACATTTTGAAGTATTGAATTCCAATAGCTACTTTTCTGACCACTCATGCAGACTATTTAGTTTTTCCTGAAGCTCTCTACCATTGTTATCGTTTCTTACTTTCTTCACAATCCTTGCATCATCTACAAACATATTCATGAATGAATTTACAGACTCTGGCAGGTCATTTACATATACAAGGAACAAAAGTGGCCCTAAAACTGAACCCTGTGGAACTCCACTACTAACTCTTCTCCATTCAGGCACTGAGTTTCTTACTCTCACCCTCTGTTCCCTTTCTTCTAAGTAAGTTTTTATCCATTCCAAGACATTTCCACATATTTTAGCCATTGCTTGCAGCTTCTTAATAAGTCTCCCGTGTGGAACAGTGTCAAACGCTTTCTGGAAGTCTTGGAATATGCATTCTGCCCAGCCCTCTCTTTCCTGTAAGATTCGGCTTACCTCATCATAATATTCTAAAAAGTTTGTTAATGTTGATCTACCTTCTCTGAAGCCATGTTGTCTCACTGACAAAAAGTTGAAGGATTCCAAGTGAAGCAAGATATGTTTTCTTAGTAGTTTCTCCTTAACTTTGCAAACTATGCTGATCAAGGAAACTGGTCTATAGTTCAGAGCCGTATCCCTCCTTCCCCTTTTGAAGATAGGTATCACGTTCGCTTGTTTCCAGCATCTTGGAATCTCCCCTGACTCCAGTGACTTTTTAAATATGATACTTATTGCCACTGATATCGAATTTGCATATTTTTTAAGTACATGAGGGGATATATCATCAGGACCTATAGCTTTATGGACATCTAACTCCATCAGCGCTTTGCATACCTCTGTGACTGAAAAGTTGATGTTCTCTAGTACTGGCCCATGTGCTTCTATATCTGCTCTCTGAGGGGGTGGGTTATTTTCTACTGTAAATACTGACTGAAACTCCTTGTTCAATTCATTGCAGATCTCTTCATCCGTATCAGTAATACTTCCATCCGCTCTCTTAAGCCTTAAAACCTGTTCCTTTACCTTTAGTTTTCCTCTGATAAAGCTGTGGAAAAGCTTGGGATTTTCTTTAGCCTTCCTGGTGATGTCTCTTTCATAGTCTCTCTCTGCCTCTCTTCTTTTGCTTAGGTAATCATTTCTTGCTCTTTTGTAGGTTTGCAAGCCATTTATGTTTTTTCTCCTCCTATACCTTTTCCAGCATTTGTCTCTCCACTCCTTAGCTCTTTGACACTCATTATCAAACCATTTCTCTCTGGCATGAATAACACTTACTTTGGTGACAGGTATGCAGCAATCTACTATCTTCCCATATTTCTCACAAAAGATGTCGTACATTTCTTGTACAGATTTCTTGTAAAATATGGTCCTCCAGTCAATAACTGCAAAAAGCTTCTTTATTTTGATGTTATCTCCTTTCGGATAGGTCCTCCTCATGTCCTCAGTGCCTCTACTCTCAGGCAGAACATCTTCAGTGATATACTCCATTAACAACACACAGTGATCACTCTTTCCAGTTGGTGGTTCATACTCAATTTTTTCAATATCCAACACGTTATCTGTGAATACTAGATCAAGTAGTGATGTCTCATCCCCACCCCTGGCCCTCGTTGGTTCTAGTACATGTTGGTCTAGGAAATTCCCTTGTACGTAATCTATGAATCTTTCCCCGAATAATTCCTCACCACTGTGTGGGTCAAGATTATTCAGTCTATCTCTTTATGATTAAAATCTCTCATAGTCAAAATCCTGCGTTTATGACTTCAATAGTACCTATATGACTTTCCTCATAAACATCTAGCCTATGTTGGTTCCTTGGTGGGTCATATACAACAGTTATTATAATGCTCTCTGACCCAGTATTTATGTGAGCAACAAGAAATTCCTTGAACTCACTTTCTCTAGCCAAGTTTATTACTTCAACCTGAATCCTTTCACTTATGAGCAGTGCTATCCCTCCACCAGTCCTCTCAGATCTTTCAACCCTTAATATTCTGAAGCCCTTAGGAAAAACTGTGACACTGTTTATGTCCTCACTCAGCCTAGTCTCTTTAACTGCTACTATATTTCCTTACTGTTGTGAATCCCATCTTTTAATTCTACTGCCATATCAGCTAATCCATCAGCATTTGTGTATAACAATCTTAATGAGGCCCCATCCCCTGATCTTCCATCATTATCTTCTTTATCTCCCCTTTGTCTGGAAGAACTCTGAAATGAAAATTTTTCTTCTCCATGTCGTTCCTCATTTAACCTTCTAGCCTCTTGCAACAAGTTTTGGATCCTTTCCGTCTCTTCCTGTGTTCTGTGTCTTGTAATGAACACTTCTTTGAATTCTTGAAGGTGTTTTAGACTTTTTTCCTTATCAATATTTCTCTACAAGTGTCCCCTCTCTCAAAGGTTACTTTTGTTGGTCTCTGCTTTCCCTCCCTCGAATATTTACCTAGTTGGTGAATGTTTACAATATCCTCAGGACCACAAACTACTACAAGCTTTCTTATAAAGTCTACAACCTTAGGTTTATTTTCTTCAAGTCTCCCCTGCCATGTTGGCTCCTGTGATTCGCTTATGCCTGAGATTACCACTGTCTTCTCTTTATCAAGTGCCTGTTTAATCAGTGGATATTCCCTTTCCATCACAGCGTCTTTTATTTTTTCGATTTCTGTTCCTTTATATCAACTGTATATATATATATATATATATATATATATATATATATATATATATATATATATATATATATATATATATATACATATACATATACACACACACTCACCTCTTAAAACAACGCGAGGATAGTTTCCCAAAATGCATGGGTAATGTAAAATTCGCGTTATGTAACCAGTCATTTTCCATAAGAAACAATGATAATAGGCATAGATACGTTCCACAACCGTATATAAATACACTATGCCAAAGATATAAGATAAGTAAAACATATTTTATAAGTACATAACAAAGCTGAAAGACCAGTAGTTATTTATTTTAATATACAAATAGTGTACAGTATAAAAGATGTGCAGATTTACAAATAAATACTGTACAGCAAAAAAATATTATTGCACCCTGAGAATGAACCCTCACCTGCAAACGTAAACTAAGTTGACATAAGCGGTAGGAGATGGATGAGGTGACTTAAGCAGTAGGAGAGGGAGGAGTAGAGGAGGAGGAAGGGTGAGAGCAAACCCCTGGTTGTTGTTGGGGTTAATATTGGGTGAAGAGAGACTGAAGCACATGGCAGCATGATGGGAAACTGCCTCAGAAGCAGTCGCTTAGTTTCTAAACTGAACCATTTTTTTCACTCTTTCTTGCGCACACGCGCATAGCTCGCCCATTTCGTATTTTTTTAGTATTATGTTTTTGGAGGCGTTAATCCAATTTCGTGTATTATAGAAATGCGTAAAAAGCGAGTTGACTATATATATATATATATATATATATATATATATATATATATATATGAATAATATTTTCCCGACTGGAACTTGAACCTAGGACACATAATTACTGTGCCAAGACACTACCAACTACACCACAGAAGGTCTAAAAGGGAAACAAACCTTACAGCTATATCTGCTATACTTGAAATGAACGCATTACATCTGAATGCCACTCTGTTCATATTACACTTTCCTCCAACCTCACTCGTGACTTCGTTTTCACATTTTATTCAAATCTCAATCTCATTTGGGACCAACAATGATCAAATAAGCACATTACCATATGTGAGAGCATGAAAAATTTTCACCGACAGGGACTAGAACCTAGGACACATAATAGCTGTGCCAATGCGCTACCAACTACACCACAGAAGGTCTAAAAGGGAAACCAACCTTACAGCTATATCTTCTATACTAGGAATGTACGCATTTTATCTAAATGCCACCCTGTTCATATTACACTTTCCCTCAACCTCACTCGTGGCTTCGTTTTCGCATTTAATTCAAATCTCAATCTCATATGGGACCAACAATAATTATATAAGCACATTACCATATGTGAAAACATGAAAAAATTTTCCCTAACTGGGACATGAACCTAGGACATATAATTTACTGTGCCGAGGCACAGATATAGCTGTAAGGTGTGTTCCCCTTTTAGACCTTCTGTAGTGTAGTTGGTAGCGCCTTGGCACAGTAATTATGTCCTAGGTTCAAGTCTCAGTCGGGGAAGAATTATTCATGTCTTCACATATGTTGGTCCCAAATGAGATTTAGTTTGAATTAAATGTGAAAACGAAGCCACGAGTGAGGTTGGGGGAAAGTGTAATATGAACAGAGTGGCATTCAGATAGAATGCGTTCATTCCTAATATTGCAGATATAGCTGTAAGTTTTGTTTCACTTTTAGACCTTCTGTGGTGTAGTTGGTAGCGCCTTAGTACAGTAATTATGTGGCCTAGGTTCAAGTTCCAGTATGGGAAAAATTATTGTTTTCACATATGGTAATGTGCGTATTTTATTATATATACACTCAACTCTTGGAACAACTTGAGGATAGGGTCTCAAAAAGCACAGGCGCAATGTAACCAGTCATTTTCCATAAGAAACAATGATAATAGGCTTAGATACGTTCCACAACCGTACATATACACACTATGCCAAAGATATAAGATAAGTAAAACATATTTTATAAGTACATAACAAAGCTGAAAGCACTGTAGTTATTTATATTGATATACAAATAGTGTATAGTATAAAAGATATACAGATTTACAAATGAATACTGTACAGCAAAATAAATATAAAATGTACTCTGAGAACGAACCCTTATCTGCAATCATAAACAAAGATGACATAAGCGGTAGGGGAAGAAGGAGGTGGCGGTGAGGTGACTTAAGTTGTAGGAAAGGGAGGAAGAGAGGAGGTGGAAGGGGGAGAGCAAACTCATGGTTGTTGTTGGGGTTAATACTGGGTGAAGAAAGACTGAAGCACATGGCAACATGGTGGGAAACTGCCTCAGAGGCAGTAGCTTAGTTACTAAACTGAACTTTTTTTTTTTTTTTTTTCTTTGTCGCACGCACGCTGCTTGAATATTTTGTATTTTATTAATATTATTTTTTGGAGGTGTTATTCCAATTTCAAGTACAGTGTTGCCTCACTTATCGTGGTAGTTCGGTTCCGGGACCCGGCGCAAACCAGGAAATCCGCGAAGTAGGATCCTCCTATATGTACATAGATATTTTAATATATTTTTACGTTTACACTGTATAAACCCTCCCTGCACTGTTAAAAAAACACCCTTTACATTATAAATAACAGCAAGCAATGTAAATTTTTATGAAAGTGATAGATAAAATTACGGTGAATGAGGTGATAATGACGTGACATACAAACTCATTTACAGTTATTTTTTCGTTTACGTACTGTATAAACCCTCCCTGCACTGTTAAAAAAAAACACCCTTAACATTATAGAAAACAGCAAGCAACGTAAATTTTTATGAAAGTGATAGGAAAACTTACCGTGAATGTGATGATGACGTGACATACATACTCCTTTACAATTATTTTTTCGTTTACGTACTGTATAAACCCTCCCTGCACCCTTTACATTATAAATAACAGCAAGGAACGTAAATTTTTATGGAAGTGATAGATAAAATTACGGTGAATGAGGTGATAATGACGTGACATACATACTCATTTACAATTATTTTTTCGTTTACGTACTGTATAAACCCTCCCTGCACTGTTAAAAAAAGACCCTTTACATTATAAATAACAGCAAGCAACGTAAATTTTTTATGAAAGTGATAGATAAAATTACGATGAATGAGGTGATAATGACGTGCCATACATACTCATTTACAATTATTTTTTCGTTTACGTACTGTATAAACCCTCCCTGCACTGTTAAAAAAACACCCTTTACATTATAAATAACAGCAAGCAACGCAAATTTTTATGAAAGTGATAGATAAAATTACGATGAATGAGGTGATGATGACGTGACACATACTCATTTACAATTATTTTTTCGTTTACGAACTGTATAAACCCTCCCTGCACTGTTAAAAAAACACCCTTTACATTATAAATAACAGTACGCAACATAAATTTCAATAAAAAAATGAAAATACTGAAAATGTTTTTCTCAATATTTTAATATTTTTGCGTATACCCATAAAATAATAATTTATAAAAAAAAAAAAAACGCGATAGAGTGAGAACGCGAACCAAGAAGCGCGAATAACCGGGGTAACACTGTATTATAGAAACGCATAAAAAGCGAGTTGACTATATATATATATATATATATATATATATATATATATATATATATATATATATATATATATATATATATATATATATATATATACTCAGCAGACAGTCACCATCTTACGAACGAGTTAGGTTCCAGAAATCTGATAGTAAGTAGAATTGTTCATAAGTTATGTTTAGTTGAAAAAAAAAAGCAGTGTGCAGTACATAAATATGCTAAACATATCTACTACATAAACCTAAAGTTAAGAAATAAAGTACAGGGTATCATTGCATTTTAATGCAATAATAATAATAATGTTATCAATCAGGCTGTACATACATTGATACATTGGTTGTTGTACTTGACAGATGTAAATATTTGCGGTGATGGATGAGAGATGGTAAGGTGTTGAGGAGTTACCTTTTTTTGTATTAAAACCAATTATATGTAGCAAATTGTAATAATAATAATAAATTGCAATACCTTGTTGTACTGTAATAATAATCACCTTCTATAGATGCAAAATTCGTTTTCTTATCGTAAAAACACCATTTTATTTATTAAACCATAAAACATATATCATAATAAAGTGTAATATGTACAGTAATAATAAGAAATTGTAATAATAATACTGTATTATATACTACCAACCTTTCTAACTAGGTAGTGAAAGTTTGCGGTGATGTAAGGGAGAACGTAAAGTTTATTGGTAATAATACAAAAGTTTTTTGGTTAATAACCCTTTAAGCATGAGTAATATTAATAAATTGTAATACGCACAGTAGTAATAAGTTATTAAAATAGTACATATAATAAACTAATGTACAGTACCAACCTCTTAAACTGGGTAGCGAAGGCTTGAAATGTTGTATGCGACGAGTTAAAGTTCAGCAGTGAATACACTCCCCCATTTTCGAGAGCGAGGGAGGGGGAAGAGGGAGAGGAGGCAGCATTAGAACCAGTAGGGAACGTGATGGGTTGTTGTAGTGAAATAGCAAATATTTTTTTAATAAAGCCGTAAAACATGATTTATATTAATAAATTATATGTATTGTAATGGTCATACAGTAAACTGTACTGTTTAGTATACCAACCCCTTAAACTGGGTAACGATTTAAGGAACTGTATGCATTGAGTTCAAGTTCAGTGGTGTCTACACTCCCCCAAGCTAGAGAGTGGAGGAGGGGGCAGCGTTAGGACCAATAGGCAACAGGATAGGTTGTTGTACTGTAATACTTATATCCTTGATAGGGTTGAATCTAAGGCAGTCAGACTCATTAATGATCCTTCTCTTACCTTTAATCTAGATTCTCTCTCTCTCTTCGCCGTAAGGTATCTTCCCTTTCTCTTTTCTATCGCTACTACTTCCATCGCTGCTCTGGTGAGTTGCATCCCTCCCCCTTTGCCGAGGTCGCATAACGCTCGCCAAGCGGCCTCATCTCACAGGTAGTGTGCGGAGATTTGTAGCTTGCGGATTGGTCGGTGAAGCTACTGCTTATTCCCATCTACCTTTAGACTCTGGAACTCTCTTCCTCCTTCTGTATTTCCTAATTCTTATGATCTTTTATCCTTCAAAAAGCAGATCTATCGTCATATAAGGGCCTAGTCCTCCATATCTATGGGTCCTCTGTACTTTGACTGCTTTTTCTGTCTGTCGTTTTCCTTTGTGTGGCATAACCTCATCTCTGCCTTGTCCTTAACCTTTTTCTTTTCCTTCATTTTGGTATTTTCTCGTGCTCAGGCCTTTATTGATGAGGGCAGTTTCTGCCTGTCCCAGTGTCACGCTCAAAAAAAAAAAATTTTTGTTAATAGTAAATCATGAATCATATTATTAAATTATAATACATACAATAATAATGATAGATTGTAATAATGCATACAGTAAATACTGTACTGTACAGTATAGAACCACCCTTGTACAGTAAAGTGGTAGCGAAGGTATGAGGGGTGAAGTATGCGGTGAGGTAAAGTTTAGCAGTGTCTATACCCCTTTGCCCGAGAGCAGGGGAGGAGGAAGAAGTGGAGGCAGTGTAAGGTGCGAAAAACAACGGAATAGGTTATTTCACTGTAGTCAAAGAAATATTTTTTTTCTAAGTAAACCGTAATATATAAATTATTCAGGGAGTCCCCATTGAATGTCAGGGTTCCATTCCTGACCGCTGACTTAATTTGAATTTTGACATAAGTCAGAAAAGACCTAACCAATGTTAAAAATAAATCTTCTAAAACATAGAAAAATTATCTAAGTTCTTAATCTATGATATAAAAACAGTAACACTAAAATTAACAGTGTTGTTTACCTTAATTGTGTACCCTAAAACATAAAAGTAGGAAAATTACATTACAGTACAGTATTACTTATCTTTACTGGTGTGGTCGACTTACACACTGTAAGGGGCGTTGCAAGGGAGGGAGACAGATGAAAGCTGGAGAGGAGGGGCTGAGGATACTGGGGCAGGTGAGTCTGGAGAGGCAGAAGAACATAAAGCAGATGATGGCAATACTGGGGCAGGTAAGTCTATAGAGGAGGAGGCACCTATGGTACAGGGTACTGGAGCTGTTGCTGGGGACTCTGCTTTCACGAAAAATTGGTCAAGGCGAGTCTGGAAGGATGGCCTCTTCTTTTTCTCATATATTTCCTTGTAACACTGCATTGCATCATTGATCCCTCTCTCGACCTTAGTGTAGCTGGCAATGTTGGGGTCCTGAGCCTTGAGCTTTCCCAATAATTTCTCTACCAAATCAAACATTTCTTCCAATTCCTTGGTTGTGGATCTCTTTGGCTCTGGGTTTGGTAGTTCTTCCTCCTCCTCAATCATCTGCTTCTCCAGTTGAATGAGATCCTCAGTAGATAACTCCTTGTCATGAGATTCCAGAAGCTCTTTTACATCATCAGCCACCACCTCCAACTCGAGCTCCTTAATCATGACAACTACATACTTGGTTACAGGCTCAACTGTCTCCTCAAAGGCTCGGAAGTCATTCCAAAAATAGGAGCATGCGTTTTTCCATACCCCATTCAATTTGGGATGCATCACTTCCTCCCAAGCATCATCAATATTTTTCACAGCATGAAGAATATTATACAACTTCCAGATGTCCTTGAGAGTCAGGTTCTTGTCCTTCTCGGTTGCCTTTAGAGCCATAGTGATTGTCCTTCGGAGGTAGTAGGCCTTGAAAGAGCAATGGCACCCTGATCCATTGGCTGTAACAGGGCTTTGGTATAAGGTGGAAGGTAAACCATATTTGAAGGGTCATCCAAGCCTTCTTGTATGACTTCCAGACGACTTGACCCTTCTAATCACCCTTGATTGCTTCCAGTCTCAAGCAGCATTAGTCCCTTAATGGAAAGTAAGTCTCTCTTTGCTGACTTTATGGCCTGGTGCTGTCTTCTCCTTGGCAATGTATATACGACTAGGCATACTCTTCCAGAATAAGCCAGTCTCCTCCACATTAAATACCTGTTTGGCACGGTAACCTCCCTCCCTTATTATCTTAGCCAAAGCAATAGGAAAAATTTTTGCTGCTTTTTCATCAATACAAGCAGCTTCACCTCGCACTCTTATGTTATGCAAATTAGCAGGAGCCTTAAAATGTTTAAACCAACCCCTACTAATTGCAAACTTTTCCCCTGCATTTCCTTCCCCATTTTCTCTTTTCAAGTCTTCGAACAGTATTTTAGCTTTTCATGTATTATCATAAGGCTCACTGGGATATGCCGTCAATTCTGGTCTTCAAGCCAAAGTACTAGCAATCTCTCCTTCTCGCCCATAAGGCAACTACGCTGGCTAGTGATCACAGTGGACATCATAGGAGTTGAACCTTTCACGTGGTCAAGGATATGATCTTTGTCTTTTATGATCGTGGCCACGGTTGTATGGGTGTAATCCAAGATTACAGCCTGTGTTCATAAAAGCTTGTCCTTTTTCAGGGCGGTTTACTATTTCAATTTTAATTTTCATGATGATGGCTTTTCTTCATAGCACTGCCATCAGAAGTATCACCAGCACGCTTGGGAGACATAGCAGTGTCAGTAACAATCAAAACAAACGAGAGATCAGATAAAACACAAGGCACAATATTGCTGGCAAGAATAAATTAGTGGTGGTTCATCTTCTAATGCCTCGTGACGCCTTATTAATACATGACGCTCAACAAACTATTTTGAATAAAATCGTAAAAGCTTGTCCTTTTTCAGGGCGGTTTACTATTTCAATTTTAATTTTCATGATGATGGCTTTTCTTCATAGCACTGCCATCAGAACTATCACCAGTCAATTCTGATCTTCAAGCCAAAGTACTAGCAATCTCCTTCTCGACCATAAGGCAACTATGCTGGCTAGTGATTACAGTGGACATCATAGGAGTCGAACCTTTCACGTGGTCAAGGATATGATCTTTGTCTTTTATGATCGTGGCCACGGTTGTATGGGTGTAATCCAAGATTACGGCCTGTATTCATAAAAGTTTGTCCTTTTTCAGGGCGGTTTACTATTTCAAGTTTAATTTTCATGGTGATGGCTTTTCTTCATAGCACTGCCATCAGAAGTATCACCAGCACGCTTGGGAGACATAGCAGTGTCAGTAACAATCAAAACAAACTAGAGATCAGATAAAACACAAGGCACAATATTGCTGGCAAGAATAAATTAGTGGTGGTTCATCTTCTAATGCCTCGTGACGCCTTATTAATACATGACGCTCAACAAACTATTTTGAATAAAATCGTATTTTCGGCTATGTGTTTGGTATTTTTTTTAAACTCAATATAATTCTTCAGTGTAATCAAATATATAACCAATAAAAAAATAAAGCCATTAACTTGATAACTATTCAGCTGTGCTGCTGCTTGTGTATTCGTCTGCTGTGCTCACAAACTGTTCAGCACATGTGGTTTGAATTTACTGCACCAGCCAGGTTGGTCGAAACATTAATTCATTAATTATTTATTGGCCTCTGATGTAACGGAGAAACAACAAAACTGGGAGTGACATTCTGCAAGGACCTACTGTATTAATAAACTAATATGTAGAGAAATAAGCTTTTTGTGAGCCTTTAAGTCTTCAAAAAGGGACAAGGCCTTTTCTTGAATTAACTTGAGACACAATCTTACCTCACATTGCTACTGGTATTCCATCCTTATTGTTAAAAGTTTGTTCTGTTTCTTCATAAGCCTTCCTCTCCTCTTACTTATTATAGTAGAGTGTATAGGCACTGCATGTTTCACATGTTCCATAATACTTTCCCTATATTTGTAAATTGTGCCAACAGTGGAACGATTCATACTATAAGCGCGGGCTACATGCATCATTTTTTCTCCATTTGTTTCCATTGAAATGGCATGCCTTATTTTTGAAGCACCACTAACATTATGATTTTTACCACTTGTGATTAATATGGGACAAGTAAGATATTTCACGATAAAATACCTGATGCACAGCAGAGAGTCTCAACGTTTACAGGATGTGATCTGAGAACAGACTAGGACAATGTGGTGACTTACAGGTACCCCCTGTTATGTGCTGCCAGCGCCTTAGTAGTGGCTATATGTCGTACTAGGTGCACTCGTCACTGCGAGGAATGTTTGAATTTGCTGCAACACGGTTTTGTATACAGTAACCCCTCGTTTATCGCGGGGGTTCGGTTCCGGGACCGGCCGCGATAGGTGAATTTCCGCGAAGTAGGAACACCTAAAATAAAAGAAATAATTATTTTATTTTATTTATTTATTTATTTATTTATTATTTTTTTTAAAGATGATTATGACACCAGGACGGGCCAAAAAATGATAAAATAAAACAGCCTTTATCAGGCTGTAAAGAGAAACAGAGATGGAGAGTGTAATGACCTCTCTGATGTGAAGGGATTATAAAAGATGTGTAATGAATATCCAATTCTCTGCTGGGTTTTAATATACCTCTGCATTACTTTCATGATGTCTATTCCAAAAATTCTTCTTAGATATTATTATTATTATTATTATTATTATTATTATTATTATTATTATTATTATCATCATCATCATCATTATTATTGCCAACAATAATTTTCCTTTGATGATAATTGTGGAGATTATTATTATTATTATTAATATTACGAATTTGTAATTAAACCATTATTTTTACAATAAATAATGTAGTTTTGGTTAAATGAACAAGAGTTAATTAAAGATGTTACTCTCCTCTCTCTCTCTCTCTCTCTCTCTCTCTCTCTCTCTCTCTCTCTCTCTCTCTCTCTCTCTCTCTCTCTCTCTCTCTCTCTCTCTCTCTCTCTCTCTCTCTCTCTCTCTCTCTCTCTCTCTCTCTCTCTCTCTCTCTCTCTCTCTCTCTCTCTCTCTCTCTCTCTCTCTCTCTCTCTCTCTCTCTCTCTCTCTCTCTCTCTCTCTCTCTCTCTCTCTCTCTCTCTCTCTCCAACATTCTATTCTACCAAACCCCCCACACTCTCTTTGTCCCAGCTAACTAGGGAGGGGCACTGTACAGTTATTAAAGTAAATTAACCAACAGATTTACAAACAATGATGAGCCCTTAATAATAATAATAATAATAATAATAATAATAATAATAATAATAATAATAATAATAATAATAATCTCCACAATCATCATCTAAGGAAAATTATTTTCTCCAGTAATAATAACAATAATAATAATAATAATAATAATAATAATAATAATAATAATAATAATAATAATAATAATAATAATATATAAGGAAAATTATTGGAGTAAACATCATGAAAGTAATGCAGAGGTATATTAAAACTCAGCAGAGAACTGGATATTCATTACAGTGTTCCCCCCTGTATCTCTTTTCTTGGTTCGCGTTCTCTCTGTATCGCAGTTTTTTTTTGGATAAATTATTATTTTATTTTATGGGTATACGCAAAAATATTAAAATATTGAAAAAATTAAAATTTTCAGTATTTTCATTTTTTATTGAAAAAAAAAATTTAATTATTTAGTTGATAAAAAAAATTTATTTCCCAGCCTACGAATAATAAAACAGTCAAAAATAGTAAAAAACATAAATTTAGATATACGTACGTACAGTATAACTCACAGTATTGCATCATGCGAAATAGTGTCCGATAGCGTACAATGTATTGGGGTCACAGCTACGTGAGCTAGCATATATATGTATATTTCCAGTAGTTTCATGATTTTATTGATAAAAAAAATGTATTTCTTAGCCTAAGAATAATAAAACCGTAAAAAATAGTAATCAGTATTGCACCACGTAAACTACGATACTGGTATCAGTGTTTCGGAAAACGCAAAGGCTCTCACCTACGTGACCTAGTGAATATTAAAATTTTCGTTATTTTATTGATAAAACAAGTATTTCCTAGCCTAAGAATAATAAAACAGTAAAAAATAATAAAAAGCATAAAATACTAATAGTATTGCACCATGTAAAATACGATACCGCTATCAACGTTTCGGAAAACGAAAAGGCTCTCACCTACGTGAGATAGTTCATGGAATGCTATTGGCTGAAAGGTCGGGAGACGACGAATCACAGAATTGTTTTTCAATATTTTCTGTTTCATGGGGTCTGATTGGCTTTTTCATTGCAGTTTGCTTTTCCCTCCAATTTCCAATGTGCCGCCTCACTCGCTCAGTCTAACTCACGTGTGCGCCGTTCTTGTTGTGCTTATTAATGCGTTTTGCTTGTGACTGTGTTTTCACGCATAATTTAACCTTTGCAATGCCTCCCAAACGTCCTTCACCTTTTAAGGCTTCTGGTAGTCGGCCTAAGCTGCAAAGGAAAATGTACCTTGTAGATAAAGTGAAACTCTTAGATATGTTGAAAGAAGGAAAAAGGTTTGTGTATGTCGGCTGCTATTTTGGCCTCAATGAATCTACTGTGCGCTACATCAAAAAGGACGAGGCAAAGATCAGGAAAACATCGAGCATTTCTTTTGATAAATCAGCGAAGAGGGTCGTAACATCCCGCAATAAGGCAATAGTGCGGATGGAAGCTGCTTTGGCCCTGTGGATTGCTGATTGCAGAAAGAAAAATATCAGCTTACACAACAATATCATACAAACAAAAGCGAAGAAGCTGTACGAGACATTCGCTGCAAATGAACCTGATGACGACCGTGGAGAGGAGGAGAGAGAAGAAGGTATCGACGACCCACAACCAGGACCCTCCAGCAATTCTCCATCGAGGATACAACCGTTCGTTGCTAGCAATGGATGGTTCTTCAAATTTCAAAAACGCTATGGCCTAAAAAGCGTTTCAGTGCATGGCGAAGCTGCCTCTGCAGATACAGCTGCCGCAGAAAATTACGTCAAGAATGACTTCAAGAAAATTATCGCCGAAGGGGAATATGTTCCTGAGCAAGTCTTCAACATGGATGAGACTGGCTTATTTTGGAAGAGAATGCCATCTCGCACCTTTCTGTTCAAGGACGAAGCTAAAGCCCCGGGATTTAAAGCGCACAAAGATCGCGTTACCCTCATCATGTGCGGGAATGCTGCGGGCTTCATGTTAAAGCCCGGGCTTATCTACAAGTCAAAGTACCCTAGGGCTTTGAAGAACAAGAATAAGAATCTGCTGCCGGTGTATTTGATGCATAACCCTAAGGCATGGATCACGAAAAGCCTCTCATCGGACTGGTTTCACCAATGCTTTATCCCTCAGGTAAAACTTTATCTTGAGGAAAAAGGCCTTGGATTTAAAGTCCTTCTTTTGATGGATAATGCTGGTGGCCACGCAACCAATCTCCAATATGACGGTGTTCAAGTTGAGTTCCTGCCACCAAATACGACGTCACTGATTCAGCCTATGGATCAAGGCGTTATTCGTGCGTTCAAGGTCCTCTACACACGAAATGCCTGGCGAACCTAGTTGAATCCATGGATTCGGACAAAGAAGTCTCATTGAAGACTTACTGGCGTAATTACACGATTGCCACATCCTAAAAAATATTCAGAAAGCAATCAAAGAGATGAAGTCGGCCACAATCAATGCCAACTAGAAGAAATTGTGGCCCAAAGTCATCCACGACTACAAGGGATTTGCTCCTGACGAAGTGCAAAAGGCGGCAGTTGCGAAAGCTGTGAAGTTGGCTGCATTGCTAGGAGGAGAAGGCTTTAAAGATATGACTCCCGAAGATGTGAATGAACTGATTGACTGCCACTCGCTGCCTTTGACTGATGAAGACTTGGATGAAATGACGAAATCAGCGAGCGAAGAAGAGGAAGAACTTGAGGAATCGCACGAAAAAATTGAAGAACCTGGCCTTACACTCGAATGTTTGGCAGCCATGTATGAAAATTTTAAAGCACTCCAACAACTCTCGCATGAATATGACGATAATATGGTTCGTTTGGTGAGCTGTTATTTTCTCGACAATGCCATGATTCCTTACCATACCATCTTCCTACAAATGAAGAAACAGCGACAGCAACTCCCCATTACCATGTTCTTCTCCCCCAAAAAGCAGCCGTAACGCTTTTATTGGCTGCGAAATTATTTCCTCCGGGGTCGAGAATGATGATCATCACCTCATTCACGGTAAGTTTACCTATCACGTACATATGTATGTCACGTCATCATCACCTCATTCACCGTAATTTTATCTATCACTTTCATGTAAATTTACGTTGCTTGCTGTTATTTATAATGTAAAGGGTGTTTTTTAAACAGTGCAGGGAGGGTTTATACAGTACGTAAACGTAAAAATAATTGTGAAATTCCTATGTATGTCACGTCATCATCACATTTACGGTAAGTTTTCCTATCACTTTCTTAAAAATTTACGTTGCTTGCTGTTATTTATAATGTAAAGGGTGTTTTTTTAACAGTGCAGGGAGGGTTTATACAGTACGTAAACGTAAAAATAACTGTAAATGAGTATGCCATGTAATTACCACTTCATTCACCGTAATTTTATCTATCACTTTCATATAAATTTACGTTGCATGCTGTTATTTATGAAGTAAAGGGTGGTATGTTAACAGTACGGGGAGGGTTTATACTGTGTAAGCTCAAAAAATAAATTAAAATATCTATGTACATATAGGCTGATTGTACCCCGCGGTTTTCCTGGTTCGCGCCGGATCCCGGAACCGAACTACTGCGATAAGGGGGGGAACACTGTACACATCTTTTATAATCCCTTCACATCTGACAGGTCATTACACTCTCCATCTCTGTTTGTCTTTACAGCCTGATAAAGGCTGTTTTATTTTATAATTTTTTGGCCCGTCCTGGTGTCATATTTATTTTTTTTTTCCAAAAAATTTGCGATGCATTGAATTCGCAATAGGTGAACCGCAAAATAGCGAGGGATTACTGTATTTTTTATCTTTATAATTTTATTTCTTATTTGGAATACTTGGTTGGTATCTGTGATAAGGGGGGGAATGCTGTACACATCTTTTATAATCTCTTCACATCTGACAGGTCATTACACTCTCCATCTCTGTTTCTCTTTACAGCCTGATAAAGGCTGTTTTATTTTATCATTTTTTGGCCCGTCCTGGTGTCATATTTATTTTTTCTTTTCCAAAAAAATTCGCGATGCATTGAATTCGCGCTGGCTTCGCATGCACGAGGTCGAAAGATCGGTTCCCGTCCAAGACTGAGAGTTTAAGCTGTTTACTGGCAGGAACTGCTGTGGTTGGACACCACAGTGGGGGGTTGGGGCTTGCCCTGGCTGACGAATACCCATTGTATTGAAATGGAAATAAAGTTTGTCAATAGGTGAACCGCAAAATAGCGAGGGATTACTGTATTTTTTTCTTTATAATTTTATTTCTTATTTGGAATACTTGGTTGGTATCTGTGAATATTTGTAACTCAGTGGTTCGTTAGTAAGGTAAGGTATAATACACTGTAGTCTAGTGTAATTTTACTATTGATGCATTTTAAAGGTAAGCAATTAAGTTTAGTTTCAATGCTTTCTTTTATCATAAAGTAAGAACTCATATTTTTTTCCAATGTTTTAAATGATTTATTTTTAACATAGGTTGGGGGACCTTCGTAGGAATTTAGGTGTGTTCCGACTTCCGTCAAAATCTGGTTTAAGTCAGCTGTCAGGAACGTAACCCTGATGTTAAACGAGGACCCATTTATATATATATATATATATATATATATATATATATATATATATATATATATATATATATATATATATATATATATATATATACTGTATATATATACAGTGTTCCTTCAATTATCGCAAAGGTTCGGTTCCGGGACCCGGTGCGAGACAGGAAAATCGCAGAGTAGGATTAGCCTATATGTACATAGATATTTTAATTTATTTTTACGTTTACACCGTATAAAGTGCATAAACCCTCCCTGTACTGTTAACAAACCACCCTTTACTTCATAAATAACAGCATGCAAGCGTAAATTTATATGACATACTCATGTACATAGATATTTTACAATTATTTTTACGTTTACTGTATAAACCCTCCCTGCACTGTTAAAAAACCACCCTTTACTTCATAAATAACAGCATGCAACGTAAATTTATATGTACGTGATAGGTAAACTTACCTTATCTGTTATGGTTAACATTTTCCTTTGCCGCTTAGGCTCACTACAAGAAGCCTTAGAAGATGAAGGATGCTTGGGAGGCATTGCAAAGTTTAAAATATGCAAGTAAAAAAATCACAAGCAAAACGTATTAATAAGCACACCGTGAACGGCGCACTTTAAATTCCTTCATAGTTATGATAGAGTGGATAGGGATCTATATTTTGATATGGCTGGCTCTAGAACTAGAGGTTATAGTTTGAAGCTTCGTAAGAAAACTTCTTTGCAGGATGTAAGGAAATACTTTTTCAGTGTAAGAGTAGTTGATAATTGGAATTGGCTAAGCGAGGAGGTAGTTAATGCTATCTCAATCCATAGTTTTAAGGACAGGTATGATAAGTATCACTAAGTATAAAATGGAACCGATGAGGAGACGGGAAGATACGAGCTTTGGGCTCTTTCCCGTAAACACAATCAGGTAATCACAATTAGGTAATCACACGTGAGTTAGACTGAACGAGTGAGGAGAGACAATGGAAGATGGTGGAAGCCTTAGTCCGAAACGCTGATAGCGGTATCGTATTTTACATGTTGCAATACTGTTAGTATTTATGTTTTATTACTATTTTTTACTGTTTTATTATTCTTAGGCTAAGAAATACGTTTTTTATCAATAAAATCATGAAACTACTGGAAATTTTAATATATATGCTAGCTCACGTAGGTGCGACCCCAATACATTGTACACTATCGGACACTATCCCATGTAGTTGCGAGCCTTTGTCCGAAACGCTGATACCGGTATCGTATTTTACATGTTGCAATACTGTTAGTATTTATGTTTTTTACTATTCTTTACTGTTTTATTATTCTTAGGCTAAGAAATACATTTTTTTATCAATAAAATCATGAAACTACTGGAAATATAAATATATATACTAGCTCACATAGGTGCGATCCCAATACATTGTATGCTATTGGACATTATCTCACGTAGTTGCAAGTCTGTCCGAAACACTGATAGCGGTATCGTGTTTTACATGTTGCAATACTGTTAGTATTTATGTTTTTTACTATTTTTTACTGTTTTATTATTCTTAGGCTAAGAAATACGTTTTTTTATCAATAAAATCATGAAACTACTGGAAATATAAATATATATGCTAGCTCACGTAGCTGCGACCCCAATACATTGTACGCGATCGGACACTTTTTGCAGTTATTGACTGGAGAACCTTATTTTACAACAAATCTGTACAAGAAATGTATGACATCTTTTGTGAGAAATATGGGAAGATAGTAGATTGCTGCATACCTGTCACCAAAGTAGGTGTAATTCATGCCAGAGAGAAATGGTTCGATAATGGGTGTAAAAGAGCTAAGGAGTGGAGAGACAAATGCTGGAAAAGGTATAGGAGGAGAAAAAACATAAATGCCTGGCAAACCTACAAAAGAGCAAGAAATGACTACCTAAGTAAGAGGAGAGAGGCAGAGAGAGATTATGAGAGGGACATCACCAGGAAGGCTAAAGAAAATCCCAAGCTTTTCCACAGCTTTATCAGAGGAAAACTGAAGGTAAAAGAACAGGGTTTAAGGCTAAAGAGAGCGGATGGAAGCATCACTGAGACGGACGAAGAGATCTGCAAAGAATTGAACAAGGAGTTTCAGTCAGTATTTACAGTAGAAAATACCCCACCCCCTCAGATTGCAGTGATAGAAGCTCAAGGGCCGGTATTAGAGAACATCAACCTTACAGCCACAGAGGTATGCAAAGCGCTGATGGATTTAGATGTTCATAAAGCTACAGGTCCTGATGACATATCCCCTCATGTGCTTAAAAAATGCGCAAACACAATATCAGTGGCACTAAGTATCATATTTAAGGAGTCACTGGAGTCGGGGGAGATTCCAAGATGCTGGAAACAAGCAAATGTGATACCTATCTTCAAAAAGGGAAGGAGGGATACGGCTCTGAACTATAGACCAGTTTCCTTGACCAGCATAGTTTGGAAAGTTATGGAGAAACTACTAAGGAAACATATCTCACCGCACTTGGAATCCTTCAACTTTTTGTCAGTGAGGCAACATGGCTTCAGAGAAGGTAGATCAACAGTAACAAACTTATTAGAATTTTATGATGAGGTAAGCCAAATCTTACAGGAAAGAATGGGCTGGGCAGATTGCATATTCCTAGACTTCCAGAAAGCGTTTGACACTGTTCCACATGGGAGACTTATTAGGAAGCTGCAATCAATGGCTAGAATAGGTGGAAATGTCTTGGAATGGATAAAAACTTACTGAGAAGGAAGGGAACAGAGGGTTAGAGTAAGACACTCAGTGTCTGAATGGAGAAGAGTTAGTAGTGGAGTTCCACAGGGTTCAGTTTTAGGGCCACTTTTGTTCCTTGTATATGTAAATGACCTACCAGAGTCTGTAAATTCATTCATGAATATGTTTGCAGATGATGCAAAGATTGTGAAGAAAGTAAAAAACGAGAACAATGGTAGAGAACTTCAGGAGGATCTAAATAATCTGCATGAGTGGTCAGAAAAGTGGCTAATGAAATTCAATACCTCAAAATGTAAGGTAATGAGAATGGGTACAAGTGCAAGAAGGCCCAAGCTTGACTACTCGGTGGCTGGAGTACAACTTCAAGAGACAGAAAATGAGAGAGATCTAGGAGTAAACATACTGGCAGATTTGTCTCCAGAAATACATATAAATGGCGTAGTAAGGGCAGCATATGCATTCTTATCAAATGTAAGGGTAGCCTTCAGGCACATGGACAAGGAAATGTTCAGAAATATTTATGTAACCTATGTGAGGCCAAAACTCGAATATGCAGCCCCCTTTTGGAATCCGCACTTGAAAAAGCACATAGCTAAGCTTGAAAAAGTTCAAAGACATGCCATGAAACTGGTGCCAGAAATACGCAATCTCGGTTATGATGAGAGGCTGAGGGAATTAGACTTGCCATCACTCGAAGCTAGAAGAGTAAGGGGGGATATGGTGACAGTCTTTAAATTCCTTCATGGTTATGATAGAGTGGATAGGGATCGATATTTTGATATGGCTGGCTCTAGAACTAGAGGTCATAGTTTGAAGCTTCGTAAGAAAACTTCTTTGCAGGATGTAAGGAAATACTTTTTCAGTGTAAGAGTAGTTGATAATTGGAATTGGCTAAGCGAGGAGGTAGTTAATGCTATCTCAATCCATAGTTTTAAGGACAGGTACGATAAGTATCACTAAGTCTAAAATGGAACCGATCAGGAGACGGGAAGATACGAGCTTTGGGCTCTTTCCCGTAAACACAATTAGGTAATCACAATTAGGTAATCACATGATGCAATACTGTGAGTTATAATGTACGTATATCTAAAGTTATGTTTTTTACTGTTTTATTATTCGTAGGCTGGGAAATAATTTTTTTTTTTATAAATTAGATAATGAAATGTTTTTTTTTCAATAATAAAAAAAGGAAAATACGGGAATTTTTTTTTTTTATATATTTTAATATTTTTGTATATACCCCCCCAAAAAAAAATTGCCAAAAAAAATCGCGGTACAGTGAAAACGCGAACCAAGAAACGCGATCCAGGGAAGGATCACTATATATATATATATATATATATATATATATATATATATATATATATATATATATATATATATATATATATATATATATATATATATATATATATATATATATATATATATAAAGTCCTCATATAACCTCGTTTCGAGTTTACGACAAAGGCTGTAAAAAAATAATTTTACATCCATTTATTTTTCATTTTTTTATATTCAAAATTTTTTTTTTATCTAGTTTCCCTCACCCTTCCTTCGTGGTAGTCCTTTAGGGGTTAAAAGTTGGACCAGTTGAAGTAGCCAACGGTCATTTCACAGATGATGATAAAGAGATGTGTACATGTTTAAATCAATATTCCTTATATATATTTACCCAAGAAAATATTGAAAATATTCCAGAGGTAGAATACATATACACAGACCATCTTGATAATGTACTTAGTACAATAAATATTACAAGGGGGGATGTAATTAAAGAAGTAGATAAATTAAAGGCTCATAAATCTCCGGGACCTGATGAAATATATGCTAGAGTATTAAAGAAGTGCAAGGTAGATCTTAGTTGTTCACTAAACAGCACTACTGTATTCTATAATTGAATGAAATTAGGATTGGTACTCAAGGAGTGGAAATTGGCAGATTTAGCACCAACATGTAAAAAAGGAGAATGGGCTAATAAGAAAACCTATAGATCTGTATTTTTTCTCTTTAAATTCAATATAATTTTTCAATATAACCAACTGTATTAAAAAAAAAGCCATTAACTTGATGAAAAATGAGATACTAGTGTAACATTTTTTATGTTTATGAGTGTTTTATATCATATAGTTTTGTTTTCTTTAGATTATGTATTGATTGTTCTTTTGCTTTTTCAGACTCACCTGCCTGCCCCTGTCTCGTCAGCAGCTAATATAGCAAGCTTTCTCCTGATAAGCAAGTCTCTCCCTCCCTGCGTAAGCACACCACATGAGTACAGTATACTCTACAGGTACTATTTACAGTTTTGTACTATACAGTAACACAGTACAGGTATTGTAGTGTATTATAGTACAGATATTTATTATGTATGTGTTGTTTTATTTTATTGTGCAGTACCTGTATATTCTGTTAATTTTAAAGTTTAGGAATAGTATTAAGATTAGTTTTAGTAATTTTTAAGAACCAATAGGAGTATAGGGCCCCCCTAAAAAAAAAAAAATTAAAGGGGACCCAGGAGGACTCCCTGTATAATATACAGTAACCCTTCGTTTATCGTGGGGTTTGGTTCCGGGACCGGCTGCGATAGGTGAATTTCCGCGAAGTAGGAACCAAAAGAATGACACCAGATTCCGGTTTTACGTCATTGACTCCCTTTTATACCAAGGGCTAGGACGGTTGCCTTCTTACGAAGGACTTGTTTTGGCAGATGTAATCGTTACCCTGAGTGTATGCCCTTACTAACCCCAGTCCGTGACGGGGCGCGAACCCTCGACCTGCCGCCTCAGAGTCGCAGACGCTACCATTTTGAAAAAAAAAAAAAAAAAAAAAAGGGACGGGCCAAAAATGATAATATAAAACAGCTTTATCAGGCTGTAAAGAGAAACAAAGATGGAGATTGTAATGACCTGTCAGATGTGAAGGGATTATAAAAGATGTGTAATGAATATCCAATTCTCTGCTGGGTTTTATTATACCTCTGCATTACTTTCATGATGTCTATTCCAAAAATTCTCCTTAGATATTATTATTATTATTATTATTATTATTATTATTATTATTATTATTATTATTGGCAACAATAATTTTCCTTTGATGATGATTGTGGAGATTATTATTATTATTATTATTATTATTATTATTATTATTATTATTATTACGAATTTGCAATTAAACCATTATTTTTACAATAAATAATGTAGTTTTGGTTGAATGAACAAGAGTTAATTAAAGATTCTCTCTCTCTCTCTCTCTCTCTCTCTCTCTCTCTCTCTCTCTCTCTCTCTCTCTCTCTCTCTCTCTCTCTCTCTCTCTCCTCTCTCTCTCTCTCTCTCTCTCTCTCTCTCTCTCTCTCTCTCTCTCTCTCTCTCTCTCTCTCTCTCTCTCTCTCTCCCCAACATTCTATTCTATCCAACCCCCCATACTCTCTTTGTCCCAGCCAATTAGGGAGGGTGCACTGTACAAAGTTATTAAAGTAAATAAACCAACAGATATACAAACAGTGATGAGTCCTTAATAATAATAATAATAATAATAATAATAATAATAATAATAATAATAATAATAATAATCTGCACAATCATCATCAAAGGAAAATTATTGTTGCCAATAATAATAATAATAATAATAATAATAATAATAATAATAATAATAATAATAATAATAATAATAAAAATAAGATCTAAGGACAATTATTGGAATAAACATCATGAAAGTAATGCAGAGGTATATTAAAACCCAGCAGAGAACTGGATATTCATTACACATCTTTTATAATCCCTTCACATCTGACAGGTCATTACACTCTCCATCTCTGTTATCTCTTTACAGCCTGATAAAGGCTGTTTTATTTTATATTTTAGCCCGTCCTGGTGTCATAATAATCTTTATTTTTTTATTTTTTTTTATTTTCTATTTTTTTTTCCAGAAAAATCCACTATGCACTGAATTCGCGATAGGTGAACTGCAATATAGCGAGGGATTACTGTATATATATATGTGTGTGTGTGTGTGTGTGTGTGTGTGTGTGTGTGTGTGTGTGTGTGTGTGTGTGTGTGTGTGTGTGTGTGTGTGTGTGTGTGTGTGTGTGTGTGTGTGTGTGTGTGTGTGTGTGTGTGTGTGTGGGTGGGTGGGTGGGTGGGTGGGTGGGTGGGTGGGTGGGTGGGTGGGTGGGTGGGTGGGTGGGTGGGTGGGTGGGTGGGTGGGTGGGTGGGTGGGTGGGTGGGTGGGTGGGTGGGTGGGTGGGTGGGTGGGTGGGTGGGTGGGTGGGTGGGTGGGTGGGTGGGTGGGTGGGTGGGTGGGGTGGGTGGGTGTGTGGGTGTGTGGGTGTGTGTGTGTGTGTGATTACCTGATTGTGATTACCCACTTGTGTTTACGGGAAAGAGACCAAAGCTCGTATCTTCCCGTCTCCTGATCGGTTCCATTTTATACTTAGTGATACTTATCATACCTGTCCTTAAAACTATGGATTGAGATAGCATTAACTACCTCCTCGCTTAGCGAATTCCAATTATCAAGTACTCTTACACTGAAAAAGTATTTCCTTACATCCTGCAAAGAAGTTTTCTTACGAAGCTTCAAACTATGACCTCTAGTTCTAGAGCCAGCCATATCAAAATATCGATCCCTATCCACTCTATCATAACCATGAAGGAATTTAAAGACTGTCACCATATCCCCCCTCACTCTTCTAGCTTCCAGTGATGGTAAGTCTAATTCCCTCAGCCTCTCATCATAACTGAGATTGCGTATTTCTGGCACCAGTTTCGTGGCATGTCTTTGAACTTTTTCAAGCTTAGCTATGTGCTTTTTCAAGTGCGGATTCCAAAAGGGGGCTGCATATTCGAGTTTTGGCCTCACATAGGTTACATAAATATTTCTGAATATTTCCTTGTCCATGTGCCTGAAGGCTACCCTTACATTTGATAAGAATGCATATGCTGCCCTTACTATGCCATTTATATGTATTTCTGGAGACAAATCTGCCAGTATGTTTACTCCTAGATCTCTCTCATTTTCTGTCTCTTGAAGTTGTACTCCAGCCACCGAGTAGTCAAGCTTGGGCCTTCTTGCACTTGTACCCATTCTCATTACCTTACATTTTGAAGTATTGAATTTCATTAGCCACTTTTCTGACCACTCATGCAGATTATTTAGATCCTCCTGAAGTTCTCTACCATTGTTCTCGTTTTTTACTTTCTTCACAATCTTTGCATCATCTGCAAACATATTCATGAATGAATTTACAGACTCTGGTAGGTCATTTACATATACAAGGAACAAAAGTGGCCCTAAAACTGAACCCTGTGGAACTCCACTACTAACTCTTCTCCATTCAGACACTGAGTGTCTTACTCTAACCCTCTGTTCCCTTCCTTCTAAGTAAGTTTTTATCCATTCCAAAACATTTCCACCTATTCTAGCCATTGATTGCAGCTTCCTAATACGTCTCCCATGTGGAACAGTGTCAAATGCTTTCAGGAAGTCTAGGAATATGCAATCTGCCCAGCCCTCTCTTTCCTGTAAGATTTGGCTTACCTCATCATAAAATTCTAATAAGTTTGTTACTGTTGATCTACCTTCTCTGAAGCCATGTTGCCTCACTGACAAAAAGTTGAAGGATTCCAAGTGAAGAGAGATATGTTTCCTTAGTAGTTTCTCCATAACTTTGCAAACTATGCTGGTCAAGGAAACTGGTCTATAGTTCAGAGCCGTATCCCTCCTTCCCTTTTTGAAGATAGGTATCACATTTGCTTGTTTCCAGCATCTTGGAATCTCCCCCGACTCCAGTGACTCCTTAAATATGATACTTAGTGCCACTGATATTGTGTTTGCGCATTTTCTAAGCACATGAGGGGATATGTCATCAGAACCTGTAGCTTTATGAACATCTAAATCCATCAGCGCTTTGCATACCTCTGTGGCTGTAAGGTTGATGTTCTCTAATACCGGCCCTTGAGCTTCTATCACTGCAATCTGAGGGGGTGGGGTATTTTCTACTGTAAATACTGACTGAAACTCCTTGTTCAATTCTTCGCAGATCTCTTCATCTGTCTCAGTGATGCTTCCATCCGCTCTCTTTAGCCTTAAAACCTGTTCTTATACCTTCAGTTTT
The DNA here is from genome assembly GCA_037179515.1 of Halocaridina rubra. Classification (NCBI taxonomy): domain Eukaryota; kingdom Metazoa; phylum Arthropoda; class Malacostraca; order Decapoda; family Atyidae; genus Halocaridina; species Halocaridina rubra. Next base: position 101,338 of record JAXCGZ010005760.1, read on the forward strand.
CCTCTAATAAAGCTGTGGAAAAGCTTGGGATTTTCTTTAGCCTTCCTGGTGATGTCCCTCTCATAGTCTCTCTCTGCCTCTCTCCTTTTACTTAGGTAGTCATTTCTTGCTCTTTTGTAGGTTTGCCAGGCATTTATGTTTTTTCTCCTCCTATACCTTTTCCAGCATTTTTCTCTCCACTCCTTAGCTCTTTTACACCCATTATCGAACCATTTCTCTCTGGCATGAATTACACCTACTTTGGTGACAGGTATGCAGCAATCTACTATCTTCCCATATTTCTCACAAAAGATGTCATACATTTCTTGTACAGATTTGTTGTAAAATAAGGTTCTCCAGTCAATAACTGCAAAAAGCTCATTCATTTTGATGTAATCTCCTTTCGGATAGTTCCTCCTCATGTCCTCAGTGCCTCTACTCTCAGGAAGAATATCTTCAATGATATACTCCATCAACAACACACAGTGGTCACTCTTTCCAATTGGTGGTTCATACTCAATATTTTCAATATCCAACACATTATCTGTGAACACTAGATCAAGTAGTGATGGCTCATCCCCACCCCTGGACCTTGTTGGTTCCATTACATGTTGGTGTAGGAAATTCCCTTGTACGCAATCTAGGAATCTTGCCCCGAATGAGTCCTCACCACTGTGTGGGTCAAGATTTATCCAATCTATCTCTTTATGATTAAAGTCTCCCATAATCAAAATCCTACATTTTTTTCCCGTGCCATGTTAACAACTGAGTTTATGACTTCAATAGTACCTATATGACTTTCCTCATAAACTTCAAGCCTATTTTGGTTCCTTGGTGGGTTGTATACAACAGTTATTATAATGCTCTCTGACCCAGTATTTATGCGAGCAACAAGAAATTCCTTGAACTCACTTTCTATAGCCAAGTTTATTTCTTCGACTTGAATCCTTTCACTTATGAGCAGTGCTATCCCTCCACCAGTCCTCTCAGATCTTTCAACCCTTAGTATTCTGAAACCCTTAGGAAAAACTGTGACACTGTTTATGTCCTCACTCAACTTAGTCTCTGTAATTGCTACTATATCTGCCTTACTGTTGTGAATCCTATGTTTTAATTCTACTGCCTTACCAGCTAATCCATCAGCATTTGTGTATAACAATCTTAATGAGGCCCCATCCCCTGATCTTCTGTCATTATCTTCTTTATCTCCCCTTTGTCTGGAAGAACTCTGTAATGAAAATTTTTCTTCTCTTCATTTCTTTCATCATTTAACCTTCTTGCCTCTTGCAACAAGTTTTTGATCTTTCCCATCTCTTCCTGTGTTCTGTATTGTCTAATGAACACTTCTTTGAATTGTTGAAGGTCTTTTAGACTTTTTTTTTCTCAACAATATTTCCCTACATGTTTCCCCTCTCTCAAAGGTTACTTTTGTTGGTCTCGGCTTTCCTTCCCTCGAATATTTACCTAGTTGGTGTATGTTTACAATATCCTCAGGACCACATACTACTCCAAGCTTTCTTATCAGGTCTACAACCCTAGCTTTATTTTCTTCAAGTCTCCCCTGCCATGTTGGCTCCTGGGACTCTCTTATGCCTGAGATTACCACTGTCTTCTCCTTATCAAGTGCCTGTCTGATGAGTGGGTTTGCCCTTTCCATCACAACGTCTTTCATTTTTTCGATTACTGTGTCTTTATAGTCAACTGTTTGTATGTTTTCCAGTGCCACCACCTTTACAGCCTCTTTTACTGCCACATTCCCCTTTAGTGCATCAGCAAAGGAAGTTTTCATGGCATCATTTTCCATATTCAGCTCCTGGTGTGTGTGTGTGTGTGTAAAATAAGGCAGGCATCCTTAGCACTCTTCTGTATTGAACAGAAACCTGTTCAGTGAACTCTCTGCAGTAAAAAACAATCTAACTTCCAGCTGAGATGTTTTTGTAAGATTTTAGATATTAAATGTTAAGATAAAATCACAAACTCTGAAGCCCTAGCTCTAGCACAGCTTCCAGGCATGATGCCCTTTCTGTGCAAAAAAAAAAAAAAAAATTGTTATGGGACACAAAATGGATGAAAGACAGCTGTATCCCAAAGTAGCGACTGTTTGGTGAATTAACACAAGGGGCAAGACCGAAACTAAAACTGACATTCAAGAACACTTGCAAGAATAGTTTGTATACTTTTTTGTCAATTTTTGTGGCTATATTTTCAATCTCAAAGCACCTGGGATAGTTTAAGGACGGCCATACCTAAATGCTTATTTTAATTATTGGAGAATCTTTAATCGGGTATGAGAATTAGATGATAAAACCTTTGTGTTAATTGGTAAACCATTAAACATGAGTGTAAATATGGGTGTATTTTCTGATTGACTGGATGGTAGTGTCGCTTTGGCATCTCTTGGTGGGAAAACTGCACAAGCATGTATGATTGTGAAACGGTTTGTTAACGAAAAGTTTTACTTTTTATATGTAAGGCGTTTATATCTACAAGATATAATGATTCAGTTGCAGTCACTTTAGTGTGACACTTCAATACTGAAGAGCAAAAGAATCTCGAGATTTTTTCATCCTTATGTCAGACACGTGTAAAATAATGCTCTGATTATTCCCATTGGACCACAACAGAAAGCTGACAGAGAATTACAACTTTTGTATCATGGATATTGTCGCCACTTATTCCAGATTCCTTTTGTTCTCAGTACCATTTTATTATATTTATTTTTCTGTCTCATCCATTTCTTTGCTATTGATTACATATTAAAAGCTCTTATTTCTTGACAGACAACCGAAGTGGAGTAGAAGCCATATTTACCAGTAAAATAAGATAGTGTTAAGAGAGAGATGATAAAAAATACAGGAGTAAGTTCCCTGTATACTGTACATTAATTTTTCTCTCAGAATTTGCTATAGATAATAAACTGTTTATTAAAATTCACCAGGGCACATAAGTACTTTATAGTAAACCATGCATAGCTTTAATACTTAACATTTCTTCACTATTATTCTTGCATTCAGATGTGAAGCAGCATCCTCATAATTCAATGCAACTGGGTGTAACATTATAACTTTGGGATTCATAAATGGAGAAAAGAAGTGTTAAACTATATGAATACACCACTTGTAACTCCTCTTTTTTTTCTCTCTCTAAAAGTAACGCATTGAAAGATGACCTCATATATGTAAATATGTGCCAGGGTACCTTTTCCAGCTAAGAAGGGAAAGTAGAACTGATATTACATTTGGAAATGATAGGGGTTATCAGTGTAACAAAGTACGAGTATATATCTATTGCTGACCAATAACACTTACAATTGGTCCATTGGAGTCGTTGCACACTGTCTCCTCTTGTGGATTATATTTTTATTCTCGTTTCTTAGAGAATAGAAGGAGGCAATTTTATATCATTTTACCATGATCGTATTGGTATTGAGATGTATCTTTTTGGTTAAAAGTATCTCTGTTTCTTGTAGTTCATTATATAGACTCCATGACTGACCTAATAAAAGTAAGAGCAACAGCAAGGAGGTGAGCTATTAGGTTGCAAGCATAACTGTTTCCTGTTTGTGTATTCATTTCTAACAACCCCTTTCGCATACTTTTACCACTGATTTTTACACCTACCTTTTTTTTTTCTCCCCAGGGTAGCCCCAGCCCATCGCGTCCAGCTTAGTTACTCCGTCACGCCATGAAGGCAAGACTCAAAGATTGTCATGTGAACATAGTGTTAATGTTCATTCTTACCTAGATTATCTCATGATCCATTCTACTCTACCTATAAATTCTGTATTAATACAAGAAAAGGGCCTTGGTTAATTCATCATCTTTGCATATATAGAAGTTACATAATGACAACAAGAGGCTTCCAGTTTCAAGCTATACGTCAAGCTTAAATCTTGGGAGACAAATTACTCTATATACAAATATAATGTTGTGGAAGCATGCTTGCCGTGGTGTAAGCTTGTGAAATATGTGAGAAATACAAAGTAAAGCTTGGAGGGTTAATATAAAGTGTGGAGGTGAAAGGCTGAGAGTTAAGAAAATGGGTTTCAATAATCTGATTGCACTTTGAGAATTATTACTGGTAAACAGGGCATATTCATAAGGAAAATTCATGGATTATCTTTTTAAAAAACTACAAAATACATGACAATTACCTTGCAGATGCTAATAACGAAAAGAAAAAATATCCTAAAGTTTGAGTCACATATATGAGCTGGATCCTCAGAACGAATAGTTTAATGATTACATAATTTGATTTGAATGCATGTTAAGCATAGCAAGTCTTATAAGAGATCTTAGAATAATAATAATAATAATAATAATAATAAATCTTTATTTCCAAAGTACATTGGGTATTCAAATAAGATACATATATATTCCAGATAGACATCTGTGGTGTACGATATAGACATACTAAAACAAACAAATCATAAAGATGAGTGTACTATTAAAAATTACAAGTAAAATCTTCCTTTAAGAGTAACTTCTTAAGATTATATTTAAAAGTATACACTGAACCAGCATTTTTTAGTTCTCTGGGAAGCTGATTATATAAATGAGGTCCACGAATGTTTATATCTCTTGAGCCAATATCAGTTTTAGACCTTCGTACTAATAAATCTTCCCCTTGACGGGTAGTTAACCCGGTAACTGAGCTTACTGTAGAAAAATTATACAAGCAATCAGGAAGATTGTTTCTTAGTATATTAAAAACAAAGGTACATATATCAAAAACATATTTATCTCTAATCTTTATCCATTCTAGATCTTTTAAAACAGGAGAGATGTGCTCGTATTTTCTTACATTGCCAACAGCCACTCGTGCTGCAAAGTTTTGTAACTTTTGTATTCTTTGTAATTGAGTCTTATTTGTACATCCCCAAACTTTGAGACAGTAATTAATTAAACTCATAGCTAAGGACTGGACAATTATTATACGAGTTGATGTTTCAAATGAGTCTTTTACCCTATTTAGATATATCAGAGTACCCATTACTTTTTTATAAATTTCATCTATATGCATTTCAAAATTCATGTAACGGTCAAAATAGACACCTAGGTTCTTTACCGAGTTCATTGGCTTAATGATATTACCGTTAAAATTTATATGAAGATTGTCATCAACTTAGAAGTTACATAAAGAAATGATGTAGCTGTTCCGATATAAAATATATTAAGCACATACCAGTATGGAAGACTGAAGCATGTTCGTCATTGTCGGAGGGTTAAAAAATGGCTGGAAACTAAGTAGTTGGAGTAGGAAGGAGACTCATTAAATTTTTCTCTACAAAGAAAATGTCCAGTATGGAAGGATAAAACCTTCTGTCACTACACTTTGTTGTGTTATAGACCATACAGTAGAATGGCAGCAAACCACGCATGAGAAATATGTGATTTGCAGTCATATAAACAAAAAAAATGTACTAAATGCAGCGTGACGTCTGTTTAATTGTTTGTTAATTAATCATCATTTAAAGAAACATGAAGAAGATGTTTTTAACCAGGTACTAGGTTAGGTGTCGCTTGTTTGTTTTTGTTTTTGATGAAATACAATACAGTTGTACTCTGAAAAAACTTGTCCCCCTGAACCTAAGGAGATGGAGGAGGAAGTAATCTCTAAAAAAAATGAACAGAGAAAGGCAGCTGACAGGCCGCCTATCTCCGATTTCACCTCCAACTGACCAGAAGTAATGTTATCCGTAAGGACAACTGGTGGGGGAGGGGGACAAAGGGAGGATAAAGGAGGGCTGTTGTTCAGAATCGATGGAATTGGGAGAAGAAAAGTGGAAGTGGAGGAGATGGATTGGAAGGGAAGAATGAGTAGAGGGTAAAATATTTATCATTAAGTTTAGTGATCATGTGTTGGTGGCAAAGAGGAAGAGGAGAATAGACTTTTGTTTTGTTTTTTAGAGAATGTTAATATTATAATTGTTGAATTTTTTTTATACCGCATTCATATTCTTTTTGAAAATAACTGGGAAAATTAGCATTGTTCTTTAACTAATTCTTTATATTATATATATAATATATATATATATATATATATATATATATATATATATATATATATATATATATATAATATATATATATATATATATATATATATATATATATATATATATATATATATATATATATATATATATATATATATATATATTATTATTATTATTAAATAACTGAGGTTTCGGAACCCAACCCACGATTTTGACATTATTAAGAAATATTTGTAGGACTTCTTTGAGATTTATACATTTTTGGTATATTTTTAAAAGTTATCCCTATTCCTATTTTTGAAAATGAGATAATTTGAATATGTCAGGATAGTAAACATATAAATGATTTTGCCAATGACCCCTGTGTCATACCACAGAACTTTTGAAGTCTTTGTTAGTTTGACTCTGTTCCTTTGCAGTCAAAGACTTCTTGTTTTTTTTTCTTCTTCTTCTTCGAATGTGTTTGTATGCATATAACCATGTATGTTATTGTTATGCATATGTATGTCACGTTTTACTGAAGTAATGGCAGACAAAATTATCGTTATGTAGAGCCAAGAATACAAAGAGAAGAGAGAGGAAAAGTCGAAAGAATGAAAGAAAGAGGAAAAATGAGAAAGACCTATAACATTTTGTGGTGATGGTGGTTGGGCAGCTCTGATAACCATAAATACTGAATGTGAATTGCCTTTGTGACGTGACTGGGGAAATTTAAGAGGAAAGGGGAGGAAAATAAAGGAAACTGGAAAGGTTAAGGTAGAAGGAAGGAGGTGGATGTAAGGAGGGAGAGAGAACTATATACTGAGGTTTGTAAAGAGAACCCCATATATCACATTCATTTATCCATTATTTAGTCTGTGAAAGATAGTATTCCATTGGATTCTGGACAGAAGGAGAGAGAGAGTAGGAATTTATTGCAGTTATATAGTTTTATTCTTTTTGGTCCTGTTATCTCTCATGATGGCATTATTAGAATTAAAATGTGTATGTATTATATAGTTTGTAAAAATTGAAAAATATCATTATGGAAATGGAAATCAACGTAATGTATTGGCCTATAAGTTTGTATCTGCGGTTTTTATTCTCTCTCTCTCTCTCTCTCCTCTCTCTCTCTCTCCTCTCTCAGTCTCTCTCTCTCTCTCTTCTCTCTCTCTCTCTCTCTCTCTCTCTCTCTCTCTCTCTCTCTCTCTCTCTCTCTCTCTTCTCTCTCTCTCTCTCTCTCTCTCTCTCTCTCTCTCTCTCTCTCTCTCTCACTCTCTCTCTCTCTCTCTCTCTCTCTCTCTCTCTCTCTCTCTCTCTGTCTGTCTGTCTTTTAGTTTTTAAAATAAATCATGGAATATTACCGGAATGGCTCTTCTCATTGCCAACAGTTAATCAAGTGCGTATCAAAACCCAGCCTCTGGGTTGCTAGAAATAGCAGCCCAGTGCCGGTCCCAAGCCCGGAAAAATGGGGAGGGTTGGCGTCAGGAAGGGCATCCGGCTGTAAACCCTTTTGCCAAAACCCATGGATAGCAGTCGAGAGACTGATGCGACCCCATATGAAAATGGGAACGCTAGCGGTCGAGAGACTGATGCGACCCCATATGAAAATGGGAACGCAAACAGAGGAAGAAGAAGAAGAAGAAGAATCAAGTGCGTATCAATATCGTCAACACCAGATATCAGAATTCTTTTTACGTGCCCAGAACTTCCACTGATATTGGGGCAAGAGCCTTAAATGTAATGGGCCCGAGACTTTGGAACTCTTTACCCGCAAACTTAAGAAGCTGCCAAACATTACCCTCATTTAAATCTCATCTTTTAAATCACCTACTTAATAAGTGATTTTAGTCTCATTATTATCCTCCCATTGGGTAGACGAAGTGTACGTATGCTTATTTTAATGTGTAAATATTTTGATTATGTGCTTTGCAAATTTCATTTGTTTCATTTTGACATTTTACATTTGTAATTTGTAATTAGATTAATTATCATGTAATAGCCATTTTTGATGGAATAAAGTTTTTGACTTTGACTTTGACTCTCCATTTTTTAAGCATCTCAGTATCTGTTTCACTTTATATGACATTATAATATATATTAATTTTTCTTTGCGAGAAATCGATGATGTTGTATGGATTTTCTCCAACCTCCAGAGAAGAGTCACTAAGAGTGGGCAGTGTTTACTTAGGGATCAGTCAAAGCCCCAGGACTGAATAATATATTGGCACACCCTCCTCTGCCCTCCCTCCACCCCGCAAAAAAAAAAATCTTATAACGCTTTATATTCTTTGAGAAAACGAGAAAGGAAAGATCGGGGAGTCGGAGTGAGGAGTTTCCATCACATCTATTTTATTCACGTTTTCACCAGCTCCGGAAGTGGGATAAATGGATTCCCAAGATCACTTTGAACCGGATTCGTAGAAGTCACTCCATGGTTATATATGGTTACGTCTTATATTGTGGGGAAGGTTTTTTTTGGGGGGGAGGTTATACTGCAGAGATCTTAGAGTCTATTGGTTATACTCTCGCAATATCTGTTTATGCCTTGCATTTGGTAATTGTGAAATATTAAACCAGTAAATTGATATTGACATTGAAAGGTGATTATTCTTACGATTATTGTCGGAAATAACCGATTCTTGAGACTTATCTGGCACAGAGTTGAGCTTTTGTGCACCCCAGTGGATGAATTTCGTCTAAATGAAAAACACTTAGTTATTTTTACAAATCCCTAGGTTTTTCGTTGCTTTATATATATATATATATATATATATATATATATATATATATATATATATATATATATATATATATATATATATATATATATAATAATATTTTTTTTTATTTTTTATTTTTTTTTATTTATTTTTTTTAGTGGTACCTCTAGTCACTAACTTAATCCGTTCCTTAACTGCATTTGTGAGTCGAAATATTCGTAACTGGAAACAATATTTCCTATTGAAATGCATGTTATCTCTATTAATCCGTTCTCCAGCCCCAGAAATATACGGTACCCTATTAATATATTTATGCGTTTATATGTGATAAAAATATATAAATGAATGAAAAATAACCTTACTTATAGAAAAATATTGTACTGTACTAAAATAAAACATGGTATTTACCTTTTTGGTTGATAGTTGCCGGCACACGTGGATGGTGGTGGAGGAGGACTACTCCTTCAAAGTAATCCCCTCCCATAAAAACGTCGGGCAATTGTTCAGGTACAGGCTGTATTTCTGGTGTTTTCTCTTTACATGTACTCTTGCTATGAAGTTCTCTGGCTAGTACGATCCAGAGATATTTGTAATTATCTTTGTTGATAAGTTTTCTGAAATGGGACATCACATTATTTGATATGTTCACTGCTTTGTTGCTCACAGTTTTGTCCGGGTGATGACTCTATGAACGCCTGCACATCACTCTCCATACTAAAAATATCTCCAAACTTATCACTTGAAACCTTTATCCTCTCATCCCCCTCCTCCACTGATTGCTCCTCTTGCATAGTCTTCACTTGTTCACGTTGCAATTCGATCAGTTCTTGGGTGGTGACTTCTTGTCTGGTCCTCCATCAGCTCCTCCACTTCTCTTCCATGCCCAAACTTTTGCCCGTGGCTACAGTCTCGATCACTATATTGACAGCTGTCTCCTCCTTGAAACCCTCGAAATCTCTATCAACCACAGAACCTGGCTAAAGTTTCCTCTAGGCAGACTGCAACGTGTGATAAGAGACCGCCTTCCATGTCTTGTCAGTGAGGCCCATGCATGGAGGATATTGAAGAGGTCTTTCCAGAATTCGCGCAGGGTCAAATCCCTGTCATGGGTGACCTGGAAACACCTAGAAAAAAGACCTTTCATATACATTTTTTGGAATTAGAAATGACTTGTTGGTCCATGGGCTGGAGGAAAGGAGTGATGTTTGGAGGTTAAAATTTGACTTATATGAAGTCGTATTCGATATCAAGGTCTTCTTCCAAACCTGGAGGATAGGCAAGAGCATGGTCCATGTCCATTTCGAAGCCACGAGTGAGGCTAGGAAAAACTGTAATATGAAAAAAGGCATTCTGATGGAATGCGTTCATTCCTAGTATAGCGGTCAAGCTGTAAGGTTGATTTCCCTTTTAGGCCTTCTGTGGTGTAGTTGGTAGCACCTTGGCACAGTAATTATGTGTCCTAGGTTCGAGTTCCGGTCTGGATAAAATATGATTCATGCTTTCACATATGAGAATGTGCTTATTTGATTGTTGTTGATGCCTAATTAGATTAGGATTTGAATTAAATGCGAAAACGAAGCCACGAGTAAGGTTGGAAGAAACTTTAATATGAACAAAAGACATTCACATAGAATGCGTTCATTTCTTGTATAGCAGTTATGCTATAAGGTTGGTCTCTCTTTTAGACCATCTGTGGTGTAGTAATTATGTGTCCTAGGTTCCAGTCTCGGTCGGGAAAAAATATGATTCATGTTTTTACATATGGTAATCCGCTTATTATATATATATATATATATATATATATATATATATATATATATATATATATATATATATATATATATATATATATATATATATATATATATATATATATATATATAAGATGTGAATAAAAGACCAGTTATCGAATATAAATGAAATTTTCTTTTCCGTCTTATATATCGCACTTAATTCCTATTCGAATTCAATGGGCACAGACAGGTTGGAGCTGAGGAAGTAAGGGTGTGCACCCATCGTAGCGCCCCACAGATATTATAGTTAAGGACATTACCATTTATTCCGAAACATTTCGAGTTTCCGTAAATAAAAGCATTTGATCTTCATATGAAACCTTCACTGTTTTTCCAGCCTGTCTTTTTCCTTTGTATATCATTACCTCATCTCTGCCTTGTCCATGAGCTTTTTCTTTTCCTTCGTCCTAATGTTTTCTCGTGCCCGGGTCCTTATTGATGAGGGCAGTTTTTTGCCTGTCCAGGTGTCACTAAAAAAAAAAAAACTTGAATCCCTCTCTTTTTCTACGTATACCATTTTCATAGCTGAGAAAAAATATATAAAACTTTGATAATAAGGGATATGCAATTTTCGAAAACCTTTTCTGTGAGGAAAAGTTCTCCAGTAAATGGATTCTGAGACTTAAATAATATTCATGCTCTTATGGATAGACGGGACATATAATCATATTATTTTCTTCAAAGTATATATTTTGCTGCGACACCTCTGTTATTGATTGGACAGTTAAAGAGTATAATGAGTCTCCTACTACTACTCTCCTCCGACTGATTTTAATTTCTTTGCTTTGAAAGAGAGTGGCCAACCTCTCAAGCACGCACTCTCCTTTTTTAAACTCATCTGTAATTTTTTGTCGTAATTTTGTTTTGAAGAAATGCATCCTCAGATTTGATATATTTTAAACATTGTACTTTACTGTAGGACCTAGTCCTACAGAGGCAAAGCAGCGGAGATATTAGCAAAGAAAAAGAGAATCAAAATCCCAGTTATTCTCTATAGAAACTCCCGGGGTCTCCATGTCACAGCCATGACGTTGGCAGGTTTTGAAAAGAATCTTCTGGGGTGAAATCTCATCCCTCCATGTCGTAAGCACTTGATACTACCTCATTATTTGTAATATTCTCAAAATAATGATTGTTTCTTCATCATTGCTTAATATTAATCGATTTGGGCATATATATATATATATATATATATATATATATATATATATAATATATATATATATATATATATATATATATATATAATATATATATATATATATATATATATTGTAGTACCATGGAAAAATTTCTGGACTCTTGTCCAGAACGCTCTTGCACTTACGTCAGCTCGTGTCTCATTACAGTTCTTGGCGTCATGTGAGATATTAACCTCCTAGTAAGTGGCTGAGAGATGGACTCGACTGCAAAATTTTATACGTCATTCAATACCCTCGCAGTTATATCCTCTGTTAATCTTTGGATATCTGGTTTCTTATGTATTGGATGTGAAAATTACCAACGCCCTCTGATGTGTCTTGTTCTTGAAAAGCATTTCCCAATCTAGATGTCAATCATGTGAATTTATTCTACTACTACTTCTGCTTTGATATATATATATATATATATAATATATAATATATATATATATATATAAATATATATATATATATATATATATATATATATATATATATATATATATATATATATATATATATATATATATATATATATATATATTCTCTTAATTGTTTTTTGACAGTAGTCTATATTCTATCTTTCAGTTACGTGTGATCGCTTTATCTGTACAACCAGTATTATGTCAGTTGTTTTGTGCACTTTTTCGTTGCCCTTTACATTCATCACTCTTTGTATTGTATAACCTCCTTTTTTTAACTCCAACACGTTTCTACCATTTTTGTGTTTTATGTTGTGTACTATATAGTCACTCCAATATTTAGTGTTACATTCTGGTCCGTTTTTTTTCCTTTGTTATTGAGCAGATTGCTATGCCAATCTTTTGAATCTTTTAATGTATAACACATGTCACAGAGTTATTCATTGTTTATTGTCGCTCATTTCTTCCTAATATTCTTTTAACTTAACTGTGTACGCAACTCTTAATACGTAGATTTCAATCGTAGTTTTCATATCATCACAAATATCAAAAGTCAGTCGTTTCCCTAAAATGACACAGATTGAGGCAGCTCTCTCCTATGAACCTCATTTTTCATTTTATTCCTCTAATCAAGAAATCTTAGGCCTTCAAATATCCTATTTTATTATTATTATATTTTTTTTAAAGTAATCCATCATTAGTTTTATAAAGCCCAAGACTGCACTCCACAAACAGCATGTCTCGAAATGTTTACTCTTTCAGTTTTTCCTTGATAACATCTTTATGTTATAGGTTAGACCATGGCACCAGCCTCCCGCTGCAATACTACTCCTGAAAGGTCTTTTGGACCTAAATAGGACTGTTCAGGACAGTTCGATATTAAGTCTTCCTTCAGGTAACGGTTCGTTTTCTATGCCTATGTCACCACCGATTATTCTTGGATATTTGTTAATCATCTCTTACTGTCCCATCACATCTGACAAGTCACAACACTTGCCTTTTCTTTTTCTCTTTACTTTTTGTTTTCGTGCCCAGGATCGATGAGGGCAGATTTATGTATTTATTTCTTTGCCTGTCCTGGTGTCACTATCATAACAAAAATATGAGTCAATATCATATTTAGTTCAACCCGTATATTTCAAGTTCACTATTTTCTCTTTCAAAAACCCAGGTACAGTAAGTATATCACTAACTTCATGTTTTTCTCAGTCGGAGTAACAATATTGGTTAATCCTAATATGATTCTCGTCATTGGCCGCCTCTCAAAGTTTCATTGTCGCATGCCTTTCCTGACACCACCCTCTCCATTGATCCGAGCTTGAGACCTGAACTGAGTTGACCTGATTTGCTTCCCCAATGTCTGAGCTTGTCTCACTGCCGAATCTTCTCCATATTATATAATGTTATTTCTAGGGAGCCCCTTCGCCATTGTTACAATTAACCGTTGGGAACTCGGAAACCAAAACATCAATATTCTTACATATTTCGACTCATCCATCTCCTGAATAATAAGGTTGCTTGTCTGTCAGGAGATGTATACATCACACAGATAATATATATATATATATATATATATATATATATATATATATATATATATATATATATATATATATATATATATATATATATATATATATATATATATATATATATATATTTCGGCTCATCCATCTCTTCTCACTAATAAGGTTGCTTGTCTGGTAGGGTATGTATACATCACTCATATCTTTATACATCAGCCTTATAGTCCTCTGTAACCTGTTCAAAGTCTTTGGTTAGATTATTACCTTTAATTGTTAGCCTTGGCTCAGTGGTGTAAATTTTGACTTCGAAATATGCATTCGTAAAGGGTCAGATTCTCGTGTTTGCGAGTGCAAATATATTTCTTAGTAGTAGTAATAACAATATTGATAATAATAATTATAATATTGAAAATAGTAATAATAATGATAATTATGATAATAATAATAATAGTAATAATGATAATAATGATAATGATAATAATAATAACAATAAATCAAATATCGAGAGAAGGCTGGGAGACAGAGTGGAAGAGAGTACAAAGGACGGAATGCAATAACCACATAAGAGAAAGCCACTCAAGTCTTCTTGTGGGCAAAGAAATGTGGTTTTCTCTTGATTCCTTTGACTCTCAGACCATTTTCTTCCTTATGAAGATATATTAGAATTTGTTGCGTTTATATATACAGTACTCGACCATATGTACTCCTGTATGCGTGCGCATATATATATATATATATATATATATATATATATATATATATATATATATATATATATATATATATATATATATATATATATATATATATATAGAGAGAGAGAGAGAGAGAGAGAGAGAGAGAGAGAGAGAGAGACTGTAAGCTCTCATTCTAAGATTTAAGTCATTAATTATGATTATACCCTAATACTGCTCTTGTTGTTAGCTGCAGTTGTTTCTGGAGCGATGAGTCAAGGCTTAGCTTTAACTCGAACACCCATTTTGAAAAGGAGTTATGCCTATCGTGTGTGTGTGTGTGTGTGAGAGAGAGAAAAAGAGAGAGAGAGAGAGAGAAATAATGAGTCATGACCACCATGATTGCACTATTTTTGAAGTAGAGCCACTTTCTCCAAAGTTTTATTCAACATCACTTTATATATTCTTCCCGAAGTGGCATGCTGTCAAAGTTAGATTTTATGTCCTTGTGCTTCCTCTATAAGAAAAGAGATGTTTAGTGGATTAGGAATGTATTCTGCATAAATTAACACCATCGGCAAAATAGTAACGATATCGTGATCGGAAAAGATTTGGGGTTTCAGCCAGTGCTGTTAAATGTCCTTATGCAGTTATTCTCGTTCATAAGATTTTAAGGAGTGTGGTTTACATATTTTGAGCATTGACTAGCATATTACATCATAGTTTTATGTCTCACAAAATCCAGGAATATTATTATTAATAGAGTACGTGACTTTGATTCGTCTGGTCGACGGTTCGAGACTCGCCACGGTCTGAGATGCTAAATAACAAGCGAGATTTCTCATAGTCCTATTAAATATTAAACTTTTGGTGTATTTTGGTATGTTTCTTTGTTTTATTCATGACTTTCCTTTACACTGATCCATCCTCTTTTGAATTCGACATTACATTTTGGCCATTTCCGTCATCTCATTCCATTAAAGTTTCCATGATATTAGCTTTTCATTGGGTAACTCATTTGCTAATTTGAGTTTCAAATAATCTCGTATTTGGGTTGAATTGTGGATATACTGCTTAGTTTCTCTTTACTTTATGTATTCTTCGTGCCCAGGCCCGATGAGGGCTGTTTTATTTTATTGTTTTTTTTTTTTTGGCCCGTCCTGGCATTTAAAAATAAATAAATAAATATATATATATATATATATATATATATATATATATATATATATATATATATATATATATATATATATATATATATAAAAGGCTCCCTCACAGAACGACCCCAGTTCAGATCCCCTGTGTCAACTGTATATCTTTTATCGCCAGAACCGCTTGGAGACAAGAAGGACAGGGAACTGATGTCCTTGTTGTGATACTCCCTGTCATTTCAGCAGGATCAGGCAGGACAGTATTAGATGTGTGTTGTGTCGAAATAGTTTTCGTGAGTTCTTACCTTCATACAGACATATATTCCTGTTCTGCATCTTTTAATATGGGACAAAAAAAAAAAAAATTCTCTCCATAGTCAAGCTAAAAAGCCTCTGACGTTTGCCTGACAGTGGGTCATAGTTCCTATAAACGAGACAACGAATCTTGGAAGTATGCGGAATATGACGCTCTACGTAAAGGAATCGTATCTACAAATTGCACTGAGGTCATTATATTATCGAAATCATCCTTGTAACTGTTACCTCTTGACCGTGTGTAGGGACACAGTTCTGTTAATCAAAGTTAAATTGTATTCCGTGTGTGAAGAATGAAAATATGAAATATTTCTGCTACTATACGAAAGGAATTTGTATTTGCAGTGTGTTGATATATTTTCAGCCTAATTATTTCTATTAATGTCATTTGTATTTCCTTTGGAGATATATAGGATGCAGTCTCGTTAATTTGAATTTGTTCAGTGTTTATGAGTAAGACGATAAAAATGTGCAATTTTTCCCACTTTGGGAAAAGTGATTGTATAGTTTCGTTTAGCGATGAACTTATTTATCCACGCTGATCTTTTCATTGAAAACCAGGTGGATATCTTTAGGAATGGTGTAAGGTTATAATCATATAATTCCGATCACTAAAGTTTAATTATTGTTTTTGTGATATATTATGAAAATACGAAATTTTTGTCTTAGCCGATGGCATCACGGGGATTTGCTAATTGTTATCGAGTCTACAATGATTTTTTCTTTCAAAAAGGTCAAGTCAAGATAACGACTCCCAGTACATGAAGTAACCCCATAAAACTATCAGGTTAGGTTTCATTAGCTCTGGTTAGGTTAGGCATTAAACTACTCTAATGTAACCTAACTCAACGGATAGTAGGTTGGCCATGGCACCAGCCGCCCGTTGAAAGACTACGACTGAAGGTATTAGGATGCAACTAGGACTGGTCCAGACAGTTCCAAGTTGAGTCTTCCTTCAGGACGGTTCTTTCCTCATGCCTACATCTACACAGAATATTCTGGCATATTCATTACACATCTCTTGATATTCCATTACATTTGACAAGTCACAACATTCTGCACATCTGTCTCTTTTACTTTCCTTTTCCTCACATTTTGTCATTATTTATGGCAGGTTCACAACTAATGGCCCCCAGTACCCGGCATAGTGGGGTGCGAAGAATCTCCGGGGATCGTGTTGACTCCACCATTGGCTTGAGGGCAGACACGCCTGGTGGTAGTAATGGTTCTGCTCTTAACCTTGCACCTCCCAATAGATCTGCTTCTTTCACTCTTCACTATTCAAACATTCGTGGGCTGAACTCTAATCTTTCGTCTGTGGAACAGCACTTGGGCACTTTCCTCCCTAACCTCCTCCTCCTATCTGAAACCCAGTTATCTATACATGCTTCCACTGACCCTTTCCAAATCTCCCACTATAATCTGTATACTCGTTTTCGTTCCAAAGGTGGGGTCTGTGCTTACTGCAACATTAACACTCCTACTGTGAGGCTCATAGACATTGAATCTCCTGACTTTGATGTTCTCTGGCTAAAAGTCTATCTCTCCACTACCACTATCATCCTTTGCTTCTGCTACTGTTCTCCAAACTCCACCGAGTTTGTGTCTTTCTTTGCATATCTCTCCTCGTGCCATGAGTCCTTGCTATCTTCTCACCCATATGCCGAAGTTCTCTACATTGGAGACTTCAATGTACACCACAGTGAGTGGCTTCATTCTTCTCACACTGATGTGGGAGGAGGCGAGGCTCCTGCTTTCTCTGTTATTCACGATCTGGAGCAAATTATCAAACATCCTACTCGCGTTCCTAATCATCACGAACATGCTGCAAACACTCTTGACCTGTTTTTACTTCTAACCCTTCCAACTACTCTTATTCTGTGCTTTCCCCTCTTGGTAAATCTGACCACTCCATGATCTCAGTCTCTTCCATATTCGCTCCCCCACCACCAATCCCTCCTACTCAATGCCGCCTTTGGCACTTCGTGCGAACCCAATATGAAAATTTGCATAACTTTCTCTTTGACTTTCCATGGGATGACTACTGCTTTCGGTCCCGCAACCCTGATCGGGTAGCTGTAAAAGTTGCCGAGATCATGACCGCGGGAATGGAGGCATACACCCACTCTTCTACAAAAACTTTCTCTCCCCCTAAACCTTGGTGTGACCGTGCCTGCTCCATGGTTATCCAGGCTAGGAATCAGGCTCACCAATCTTACCAAGCCTCTCCTTCCGATTTAACTTGCTCTGCTTTTATTATGGCTAGGAATCGCTGTACAGCTCAGATTCGAAGGTCTAAGGCTTCCTTTATAAGAAGGAAAGTTGATGACCTTAACTCCTCTCCCACTGACAAATGCTTCTGGTCCTTAGCCAAAAACTTCTGTAACTCAAGCTTTCCCCCTCTCATTCGTTCTGATGGTTCTATAGCTTGCTCTCCCACTGACAAAGCCACTCTCTTTGGCTCTCATTTTTCTGCCAACTCTTCTATCAACGATTCCAGCGCACCTGTTCCTCAGTCTTTTCCCCTCTCTAATCCTATGCCCTCCCTTATCCTTTCTTCACGCAAAGTTCATAAGGTTCTTCGCTCACTAAAGACAAACAAGGCATCTGGTCCCAATAGTATCCCTGCAAGGTTCCTTAAGGAGTTTGCAGATGAACTGGCTCCCGTGCTTTGCCGTCTTTTTCGCCTCATTCTGTCAACCAGTATCTATCCTTCATCTTGGAAGCATGCTCTAGTTCAACCTGTTCCTAAGAATGGTGACCGCTCTATTTCTTTTAACTACCGACCTATTGCTCTAACCTCCTCTATTGCTAAAGTTTTCGAAACTTTGCTCAATGCTCACTTCTTGAAACGCCTTGAATCTAACTCACTTATCTCCGATCACCAGTACGGCTTCTGCAAGGCAAGATCCACAGGTGATCTCCTGTCCTATCTTACTCATGTATGGTCATCTTCTCTGAGGAACTATGGGGAATCCTTTGTCGTCGCCCTTGATATCTCTAAGGCTTTTGACAGAGTCTGGCACAAGGCTCTGTTGGCCAAACTCCCTGCCTATGGGTTTACCACTTTTTTCTGTTCTCTGATTTCCAGTTTTCTTACTGACCGTTCTATATCTGTAGTTGTTGATGGCGTGACATCTAGCCCTTTCTCTGTTTCCAGTGGTGTTCCACAGGGCTCTGTTCTTTCACCTACTCTCTTCCTTCTCTTCATCAATGATCTTCTACAATCCCCATCTTCCTCTTTTCTTCATGCCTTTGCCGATGATTCTACCCTTCAATTTTCCTCTGCCTTTTCTTCACAACCTTCATCTATTATTCGTAATCAATCTCGTATCACTCTTTCTTCTACCCTTAACTCCGATTTGCAGAGAGTATCTGCATGGGGCACTCAAAATTTAGTTAAATTCAATGCCTCCAAGACACAGTTTCTGGCTATCTCTTTATCTTCTCCTCCTCCTGATAACCCTATTGTCTTCGAAACTAATGAAATTTACCCTCTTAACTCTATCAATATATTAGGAATCCATATAGCCTCTAACTTGTCTTGGAGGAATCACATAATCCAAATTTCTAAATCTTCATCCAAAAAAATGGGGGTTTTGTTTCGTTTTCATTATTACTTTTCCTCATTGCAGTTACTTAAAATTTACAAAGGTCTTATCCGCCCCTGCTTAGAATACTGCTCACACATCTGGGGTGCTTCTTCCTTTACTTATCTTCTTGATAGGGTTGAATCTAAGGCAGTCAGACTCATTAATGATCCTTCTCTTACTTCTAACCTGGATTCTCTCTCTCTTCGCCGTAAGGTATCTTCCCTTTCGCTTTTCTATCGATACTACTTCCATCGCTGCTCCGATGAGTTGGCGAGTTGCATCCCTCCTCCACTGCCGAGGCCGTGTAACACTCGCCAAGCGGCCTCATCTCACAGGTACTGTGTGGAGATTTGTAGCTCGCGGATTTGTCGGTGCAGCGACTGCTTCTTCCCATCTACCTCCAGACTCTGGAACTCTCTTCCTCCTTCTGTCTTTCCTAATTCTTATGACCTTTCATCCTTCAAAAAGCAGATCTATCGTCATCTCAGAGCCTAGTTCTCCATATCTCTGGGTCCTTTTTACTTTGACTGTTTTTTTCTGTCTGTCGTTTTCCTTTGTGTGACATTACCTCATCTCTGCTTTGCCCTTAACCTTTTTCTTTTCCTTCGTCTTGGTATTTTCTCGTGCCCGGGTCTTTGTTGATGAGGGCAGTTTTTGCCTGTCCCGGTGTTACATTAAAAAAAAAAAAAAAAAAAATCTTACCTAACAATTATTTTGGGAGTCGTTATCTTTACTTGATCCTGAAAAAGAAAGATACATATATAATAAGATGATAAATGCATGGAAATGGGCGTGATAAATGAATAAGAGTGAGAGGTGAATTATTATTATTCAGGAATTGCCAGTGGCAGAATAGAGAAAAAAAATTAGAAAACAAAAGTATCTTACCTAAAATTCGCATATTTGTGAAAGTAGGAAAGGATATAATTAACGTAAAGGGAAAAACCGGAGAAGTTGAGATGTTTGAGAGAAAATAAGAGATGAATAATTGTATAAGAATTGCAAATTGGTAACGAAAAGCATGTAAAAAGAAAAGAAAGAAGTTATTTGCGTAGATTGTACTATTCAGATATAGAAAGAGACATAAATAAGATACACACTGGAGATATGAGAATGCAATATATAGAAAAAAAAATAATTCCATGCCGTTGCACAAGGTTTGTACCCGAGATCAGAATCTAGAAGCTTTAACAAGTAATCGTACTCCTCGTCTATGGCTAACAAACTTACAATAGCACAACATTACATTCTAGCGTGATAAAAAATAAGGATAAACGTTTTGTTCAATGTAACAGAGAAATTAACCCGGATATAATAATCTTGAACAGTATATCCAAACAAAGATATAAAGTAAAATTATGTGGCTTAAACGTGTATGATAGATACACTATAAAAGAAGAACAAACAGGTATTAAAGCTGAATATTAACCAAAGGTTCCTGAACGACTTTGCAAATGATGTCTTGGCGGCCGAAATTGCTACTAAGAATGACCCAATAGTAACAGGTTACTTACTACCTAGGAAGGTTGAAGTACCTAACCGAGACATACTCAAGTATTACGAAAGAATACCCCAAATAATGTAATTGGGAACTTAAATGCAACACACCAATCTCTGGAACATAAAAGACGAAACCTCTGTGACATCTTGCTAAACATGTGAACCATCAGCAGAAATATAAAAATTCTCGAACCTGATTTCAGGACAATGACCACAGGGTCCGAAAGTTCGAGACCAGATATGGTGCTTGCAAACAGAAATCATTATTTAAATTATTCAATAGAGAAAGTCCCATTAACAACCTCCGATCACTTATCAGTGATCGTCAATCTATCAAGAGAACCCATAGTAATCACTGTTCCCCCTTCAAGAGATCTTCTGAAGGCAGACGTGAGCAGATTCAAAGACTACACTGAGGAAAATATAATCAGAACAATCTCTTGAACTCTACTATGACAACAACTGATGACAAAGAGGAACATCTAGAACGGTGGTATGATATTGTCAACAAGGCCATCGAAAACTATATGCAGTGAAAAACCACAAAAACCCTATCTAATCCCTACTTAAGTGCGAAATGTAAATTACTTCAGTTTACATACAAAAACCTCACAAACGCAGCTGGCAGAGGCGCCTGGGGCCTCCAAGTATTTGAGGAACTAAGACGCATAAAGCAGGAGCTCCAGGAGGCACTAAAGGAAATCTATAACCAAAACTGGGAGAAATTGGTTATGAATATACAAGAGAGAGAAAGACCCGAAGAATTTTTGGAACGGAATAAAGAAGCTGATGGGAAGTAACAGACTTAACATCATATATAATAGGCAGAGAAATTATTCTGGATGACCTGAAGTGAAATATTTAACATAAGTGAAAACAGAAATAAGAACTATGATGGAATTAACGAAAGGAGAGTTATTAACGTTCTTCTGCAAAATGAAGACTGAACAAAGCCACACCAAACTGTTGAATTAAATAGGCTTATTACAGAAGATGATCTAATTTCCCCAATTACAATCGAAGAATTATAGCTTACCATAAATAAAAAAAATAAAAAAACAAGGCACTTGGAAACTCAGGAGTAAATAAACTAAGAATATGCCAATTACCAAGAAACGCATTAAATACTAAACATCTTTAGCTTATGCTTTTCACCTGGGTACTTCCCAAAGAAATTTAAAATATCGTTAATGATGCTTATTCCTAAGCTTGGTAAACCAGATACTAGAGCCAATTTCTCCCGTAAGTACCGGGTAAAATACTTGAAAAATAATACGCAGTAGAGTATATAAATATCTAGAAATCAACGAAATACTACCTCATAATTCACCAAGGCCTCCGGAGGGGCAGGGGCACTCACACTGCCATTGCCTACCTCTGCGAAAAAATAGCAAAATCACAGAACCAGAGGAAGAAGTGAAACAACCTGAGCAGAGACTTCTCCTCTGCTTTTGACAAAGTATGGAGGAATGACCACAAATTCAAGATCGTGGAACTACAATTAGCTGAACTTATAACAAAAAAACTAATCGATTTTATAACAGATAGAAAAGCATAATAAAGATTAAGGAGTTTAAAGGGTCAACGTTTGAACTCGGGACAGGGGTGCCTCAGGGTTCAAATCTAAGCCCCATGCTCTATGCTTTGTACAGCAGAGACATTCCTGAGCCTGTACCTGGGAATACCACCATCATCTCCACAGATAATCCAACTTTGGTTGTAACAAACCATAATAAGAACTACCAAACAAGAAAGACGCAACGGGAAATAACGAAAGTGAATGAATATGAGGAAATATGGAAAATTAAAATTAATGTTAATAAATTCCATCTTCTGTCCATCTCCTCATCAAAACCAACAGCTTAAAGCTGGGCCTAACTTTAAAAAGATCATGAATTAAAAATCAGCTCAACATTAGAACTGCATAGTGTAACGAGATGTCATGCAAACTAAGAAGCTTTGAACTATTGAAGTCATTGTTTTATGGTTAGCTGCTGAATTGCATACAGACATTGTTGCTGGATCAGTCTTTACACTGTATTCAGACACTGTATCCTGATCAGTCATGAAGTTATATTCAGTTGATGTTTCTTTATCAGTTGATGAACTGACTACAGACATTGTTGCTTGATCAGTCTTAATGCTGTCATCAGTCACTGTATCCTGATCAGTCGTGAAGTTATATTCAGTTGATATTTCTTTGTCAACTGTTATACAGGCTTCAGTCATTGTTATTTTATCAGTCATGATGCTGTCATCAGTCATTGTATCCTGATCAGTCATGAGGCTATACTGAGTTAATGTTTCTTTATCATCTGTTGAACAGACTTCATTTATTGTTATTTGATCAATCATAACGCTGTCATCAGTCATTGTATCCTGATCTGTCATGAAGATATTATATTCAATTGAGTCTTCAGTCATTGTTATTTGATCAGTCATGATGCTGTCAGTCATTGTATCCTGAGCAGTCATGAAGTTATTATATTCAGTTGATGTGTCTTTTTCATCCGCTGAACAGACTTCAGTCATTGTTGTTTGATCAATCATGACGCCGTAATCAGTTATTGTATCCTGAACAGTCATGAAGTTATTATATTCAGTTAATGTTTCTTTATCAACTGTTGCACAGACTTCAGTCATTGTTATTTGATCAGTCATGATGCTGTCATCAGTCATTGTATCCTGATCAGTCATGAAGTTATTATATTCAGTTAATGTTTCTTTATCAATTGTTGCACAGACTCCAGTCATTGTTATTTGATCAGTCATGACGTTGTCATCAGTCATTGTATCCTGATCAGTCCTGAAGATATTATATTCAGTTACTGTTTCTTTATCAACTGTTGCACAGACTTCAGTCATTGTTGTTTGATCAATCTTGACGGTGTAATGTGTCATTGTATCCTGATCAGTCATGAAGTTATTATATTCAGTTGATGTTTCTTTATCATCTGTTGAATAGACTTCAGTCATTGTTATTTGATTAGTCATGATTCTGTCATCAGTCATTGTAACCTGATCAGTCATGAAGTTGTTATATTTAGTTCATGTTTCTTTATCATCTGTTGAACAGACTTCAGTCATTGTTGTTTGATCAATCATGGCGCCGTAATCCGTCATTGTATCCTGATCAGTCATGAAGATGTTATATTCAGTTGATGTTTCTTTATCATCTGTTGAACAGACTTCTGTCATTGTTATTTGATCTGTCATGACGCTGTAATAAGTCATTGTATCCTGATTAGTCATGAAGCTTTTATATTCAGTTAATGTTCTTATCAACTGTTGCACAGTCTTCAGTCAATGTTGTTTGATCAGTCATGATGCCGTAATCAGTCATTGTATCCTGATCAGTCATGAAGTTATTATATTCAGTTAATCTTTCTTTATCAGCTGTTGCACAAACTTCAGTCATTGTTATTTGATCAGCCATGATGGTGTAATCAGTCATTGTATCCCGATCAGTCATGAAGAAACTACTCTCCGTCAGTGTCCACTGATCATATGTGGAAACGATTTCAGTCATTGTTTCCTGATCAGTTGTGGACGTGATTTCAGTCATTGTTCCCAGATCAGCCATGGACTTGCATTCAATCATAGTTTCCTGATGAGTGACATCAGTGAAAGGAGTCGTTTGAGTCTGCGTTTTCTTTTTTGCTGTAGAAATTCTCTCAGTTCTTGTTGTAAGAAGCACTCCATAATAGTTTTTTATTTTACATATAACATTGAGTATTATGGATGCTATTATTAGAGTGTAGAGAAGCTTTGTTTTCCAAGAGGAACCAGGGGTGTCACGAGGTATATCAGAAATTTTCATTTTGTATTCCTATCCAAGTAGAGAAATTCTCTTCACTCACTGATACCATAGCTCCATTTCCGTCATCATGTCACATTGAAGTCTCTTTACTTCGAGCAGGTCCTCAAGTCTTTGTGATCTATGCCATATCCACTGTCACTCCAGACAAATATATTTCTCATCCAGTGAAGTACTCTGAAGACTCCGAAGTCTTGGACTCTCTGGATTTCTTTGAAGTTCTTCTGCACACTGAATGCGCTCTAATACTTCTGTAATAGTGGGGGGGGGGGCAATGTTTTCCCGTTGGTTTCAAATGTTAATTTTTGGCCACTGGTTGGACTGTCTTCTGGAAGGATTTAACTTGCAAAAAATGATGTCACCATTTTTTTTTGGCCATATCCTTATAAGTTTCTGTCAAATTTAAATTATGGCCCAAATTGTGCTAAATAATTTGATTACGGTCCCCCCAAAAACAACATAAACACTACTATATCCAAGTCAAACACCCAATATTATTTCTGAAAGTTTACATTTTGATAAAACAAAAGCACTCCTTTCAACAAAAAACTAAAAAAAATTTGCTTTATAGGGTACAAACACTGATAATGTCATTGCTCAACATGTTTTTCTTCTTTCTCTCCATCCATTATTCTGGCTGGTTCTGGTCAGCTTTAAAAGAGGATAGAACATTAATGTGCAGCTAGTGTTTGTGTTCAGTTAGATGGAAGAATCTCCTCCGCCATCCTCATCAATTCCCAAGAGTGCCTGACTGACGTTACTGCACACCTCTTCATCGGCTCCACACCTACACATCTCGGAGCAGTTGCGGCACTGGGACCTACAGGAACAGCTGGACCCGTAACTAGTCTTCTTGCACCCACAAGAAGGAGGATCCATTGTTGGGACTGGCACTAGTCTATCCCCCTCTTCCCTCCACCCATGGCATGTTGTTGGTGGTAGCTGAGGGTGGGGAATGTCAGCCTGGTACCACACCATGGCCTGGTAATGTGCTCGGGCAATGGCTTCATGTAAGGCTCCTCATGTTGGAGGTATCTGTTGAGCTGTTAGTTGTTTCTTGGTGAAAAACTTCCACCTGAGATCACCAACATCCACCACAGTGGTACCTAGCTCATAGACCTGGCAAATACAGATACCACCTCCATGGAGCATCTGTTTAGTGCTTGCCAACAGGTCAGCTTCCCCTTGCCAGCAAATCGCCATCTTAATTCAGCTCCAGAGAAGGCATGAAATCCTGGTAAGGCTTCAGCCTTTGCAGCGCCAAGTGCATTCACTACTGGTCCCAGTGGAATTACCCGCTTCTTGTTCCCCACACCAGTGACAAAGTAGGTGTTCCTGCAGAGCTGATGGTAACGGTGGATTACACGGACAAACACATCAGTGTCAGGTGACTGAATGTAGAGTTCTGTTGCTCCTCTTCGAGCAGCATCCAGACTGTGTAGGATAAGCCTTGTGTCAGCTTCTTCTTGGGAGCTGCAGAGATGTTTAACATCCATAGAGTTCGAAAGTGTCTCTTGCCATGAAGTCACTATGAGGACCTTGGGCTTACCCTCAAAGTGGAGGAGAGCTTTCTTTGCAAGATAAACTGTCAGTTCATCTTTGGTTTTGGTACTGGACAAGAACTGCTTTGCTGACATCTTAATGACTGGTGTATTGTCTGTGACATGATAAGCAGTAGCCGGCTTACCAACCTGGCGTCTCTCATGGCCTCCTTCAGTGAAGTGGGAAGATCATAGTGGTCAAAGACCAGATGGACCCCATCACAGTCACTGCACTTGCTATCCAATGTGGCTGTGAAGTGGTCAGCCCATTGGGCACTTGTCTTGACCCAAGGTGGCTTACCTATTGCCTGGACGACTGCCATCCCATCAATGACAGTCACCTTCCTTGGTAGCAATGGAGCAGTGTCATTGGTGACATCCTCTGGTTGCAGATCACCAACAGTTTTGTTTGGCAGCTCCTCAAGTTTAGCCATCAGCTTGCTCTTCTCTGCATGGTAGGAGTTTGCCACTCACTGTGAACAAAGCTCGTGGGAGGGACGTAAACACATGCTGGCCAATGCTCACCTTGAGGTTGATCTCAGGGCGTGACCGAGCAACAATCAACATGCTGGCACATAGTGACCTGTCATCCTTGAGCTCTACTACTTGATCAGCCAGTTTGTGTTTCGCTGACTTCCTTGAACTTTTCCACGTCTTCAGTTGAACCTTCATTCTGGCCCAGACATTGACCTCATGTGTGTTGATGCGCTCCTCAACAAACTTGACATACTTCTGCTGCCCAGTGTCATCTTGGTTGCACACATCTTTTTGCACTTGGCTGGCATCACAACCTTTTTGATGATGTTGGTCAGGTCTTCACCCTCATATTTCATAGGATATACGGAGGAACTGAGCACACTCTTTAGTTGAGCAAGGTTCTCTTCCTGCCTTTTCCAGACAGTCAGTGACAGATCATGGTGTTCCTTGTTGCTTGTAGCTGTTGGTGAGTCAGCCATCACATGTGCTTCTTCAGCGGGCCTACTCCGCTCTGAAGCTGTAAGGGAGAAACGTTCCCAAGCAAGGAAGAGGATGGTTTAGGGGAATAAGATGCAGTGTGGGTATTGATTCGATGTGTGTATCAGTTGAAAGAGAATGCTGCTTGCAGTTCCCCTTCTTCTTCCCATACAAAAATTACAATAACTGCTATGCCGGAAATTATAATAATAATAATAATAATAATAATAATAATAATAATAATAATAATAATAATAATAATGATAATAATAATTACAATAATAATGAAAATCATAAAATATTGTTAGTGAGGATTTGTGTAAGGATTTTAGTATCTGTCGTCAATTGGGAAGAAATTCGCCAAGTAATGAAGGGCTGCCGAAAATCTAACAGCGTCTCTCATGAACGATAAAGGTGAACTTATGATTTGTGCCAAGCATTGCAGGTGCAAACCGTGATCTGTTAATTATCCGTCAGCCTTCAAAATAAGTCCGGAAAGGAAATTAAGCGCTAAAACGGTTACCAGAGGTAAAATGTACCTATGGCATATGTGGACATTTAGAAGCATAATATTCCTTCAAAAATATAAATAGCATTGCGAAAGTTATTTATGTTAAATGTTACCCTGTAGATATTTCACTATATGAAGAATAACAAAAATATTTTATAAATATTTGTGTCGAAAGGGATGTTTTTCAACTTCATATGGATCAGACTCTGCGATTTATGTCAACCTTTCAATCTGCATCATTACTAAACACTATCATCAAATGAAGGAAATTCCTGGAGAACCCGTACAATGGATTGATGACCATGCCTATTAAAGATAGATTGATCAAGATAGTCGCATAAGGATAAAACTCTTACAAAATCAATATTTAGATACATATATTCCTTGGCCATAGCATGTATCTTATTCGTTATCATCACAGAAAAATTCAGTTCTCTCTCTCTCTCTCTCTCTCTCTCTCTCTCTCTCTCTCTCTCTCTCTCTCTCTCTCTCTCTCTCTCTCTCTCTCTCTCTCTATATATATATATATATATATATATATATATACATATATATATATATATATATATATATATATATATATATATATATATACATATATATATATATATATATATATATATATATATATATATATATATATATATATGTGTGTGTGTGTGTGTGTGTGTGTGTGTGTGTGTGTGTGTGTGTGTGTGTGTGTGTGTGTGTATTATTTTTCTATGCCTACATCAACACCGAATATTCTTGGATATTCGTTACATATCTCTTACAGATCCTTTACATCTGAAAAGTCACAGTACTAGTCATCTCTGTTTCTCTTTACTTTTTGTTTTCTTCGTTCCCAGGCCCGATGAGGGCTGATTTATTTATTTCATTTTTAGCCGTCCTGGTGTCACAATCATTATATATATATATATATATATATATATATATATATATATATATATATATATATATATATATATATATATATATATATATATATATATATATATACACAGTATATTAAAATATCCTTTGTTTCACATGCTATTCTCTGGCAATTACTCCCAAAACCTGCTCTTTGCAATATATAGAGCTTTGTATATATTATCTGACTATTTATTGATTTATCAGTGCTGTTGTTGTAATATTGGTGTTTTTTTTTCTTTTTGTATATATATATATATATATATATATATATATATATATATATATATATATATATATATATATATATATATATATATATATATATATATATATATATATATATATATATATATATTTTTTTTTATGTATTTATTTTTATTTTTTTTATTTAGGGTCGGTCATGGTTGTAAATTTTAAAGGGGAGAATATATATATATATATATATATATATATATATATATATATATATATATATATATATATATATATATATATATATATAAGTACAAACTGTTAGCATACAGCACTAAATAGCAAGGAAGCCCAACAATGAAACAAAGCTTATAAAACAATGCTATATTTCGGATCCTAACTGGATCCCTTCTCAAGTTGTGCTTGAGAAGGAATCCAGTTAGGATCCGAAATATAGCATTGTTTTATAAGTTTTGTTTCCCTGATGGGCATCCTTACTATATATATATATATATATATATATATATATATATATATATATATATATATATATATATATATATATATATATATATATATAATATATATATATATATATATATATATATATATATATATATATATATATATATATATATATATATATATATATATATATATAAAATATGAGAAGACAAAAATAATACCAATATTGCAACTTCAAGACTGATAGATCAATAAATAGTTAAATAATACGTAAAAGCTCTATATGTTGCTAAGAACACGTATGCAATTACCTAATTGTGCTTACGGGAAAGAGCCACAAGCTCATATTTTCATATCTCCTGATCGGTTCCATTTTGTATATAGTGATACTTATCATGCTTGTCCTTAAAACTATGAATTGATTTAACATTAACTACCTCCTCGCTTAGTGAATTCCAATTATCAACTACTCTTACACTAAAAAAGTACTTCCTTGCATCTTGCAAAGAAGTTCTCTTACGAAGCTTCAGACTATGACCTCTAGTTCTAAAGCCAGCCATATCAAAATATCGATCTCTATCCACTCTATCATAACCATGAAGGAATTTAAAGAGTGTCACCATATCCCCCCTCAATCTTCTAGCTTCGAGTGATAGTAAGTCTAATTCCCTCAGCCTCTCATCATAATTGAGATTGCGTATTTCTGGCACCAGTTTCGTGGTATGTCTTTGAACTTTTTCCTGCTTCATTACATGTGTTTTCAAGTGCGGATTCCAAAAGGGGGCTGCATATTCAAGTTTCGGCCTCACATAGGTTACATAAATATTTCTGAACATTTCCTTGTCCATGTGCCTGAGGGCTACCCTTACATTTGCTAACAAAGCATATGCTGCCCTTACTATGCCATTTATATGCATTTCTGGAGACATATTTGCCAGTATCTTTACTCCTAGATTTCTTCCATTTTTTGTCTCATGAAGTTGTACTCCAGCCACCGAGTAGTCAAGCTTGGGCCTTCTTGCACTTGTACCCATTCTCATTACCTTACGTTTTGAAGTATTGAATTTCAATAGCCACATTTCTGACCACTCATGCAGATTATTTAGATCTTCCTGAAGTTCTCTACCATTGTTCTCGTTTCTTACTTTCTTCAAAATCTTTGCATCATCTGCAAACATATTCATGAATGAATTTACAGACTCTAGTAGATCATTTACACATATAAGGAACACAAGTGGCCCTAAAACTGAACCCTGTGGAACTCCACTACTAACTCTTCTCCATTCAGACACTGAGTGTCTTACTCTAACCCTCTGTTCCCTTCCTTCTAAATATGTTTTTATCCATTTCAAGACATTTCCACCTATTTTAGCCATTGCTTGTAACTTCTTTATAAGTTTCCCGTGTGGGACAGTGTCATATGATTTTTGGAAGTCTAGGAATATGCAATCTGTCAAGTCTTCTCTTTCCTTTAAGATTCGGCTTACCTCATCATAAAATTCTAATAAGTTTGTTACTGTTGATCTATCTTCTCTGAAGCCATGTTTTCTCACTGACAAAAAGTTGAAGGATTCCAAGTGAAGAGAGATATGTTTCCTTAGTAGTTTCTCCATAACTTTGCAAACTATGCTGGTCAAGGAAACAGATCTGTTGTTTAGAGCCATATCCCTCCTTCCCCTTTTGAAAATAGGTATCACGTTCGCTTGTTTCCAGCATCTTGGAATCTCCCCTGACTCCAGCAACTTTTTAAATATGATACTTAGTGCCACTGATATTGAATTTGCACATTGTTTAAGTACATGAGGGGATATATCATCAGGACCTGTAGCTGTATGGACATCTGACTCCATCAGTGCTTTGCATACCTATGTAGCTGAAAGGATGGTGTTCTCTAATACCGGCCCTTGAGCCTCTATCTCTGCAATCTGAGGGGGTGGGGTATTTTCTGTTGTAAATACTGACAAACTCCTTGTTCAATTCTTTGCAGATCTCTTCATCCGTCTCAGTGATGCTTCCATCCGCTTCCTTAAGCTTTAAGGCCTGTTCTTTTACCTTCAGTTTTCCTCTGATAAAGCTGTGGAAAAGCTTGGGATTTTCTTTAGCCTTCCTGGCGATATCCCTTTCATATTCTTTCTCTTCCTCTTTTCTTTTACTTAGGTAATCATTTCTTGCTCTTTTATAGGTCTGCCAGTCATTTATGTTTTTTCTCCTATACCTTTTCCATCATTTGCCTCTCCAGTCAGCTCTTTTACACTCATTATCGAACCATTTCCCTCTGGCATGAATTTCACCTACTTTGGTAACAGGTATACAGCAATCTACTATCTTCCCATATTTCTCACAAAAGATGTTGTACATTTCTTGTACAGATTTGTTGTAAACTAAGGTCCTCCAGTCAATATTTGCAAAAATCTCATTCATTTTTTATGTAATCTCCTTTCTTATAGTTCCTCCTCGTGTCCTCAGTGCCTCCATTCACAGGCAGAACATCTTCACTGATATACTCCATCAACAACACAGTGGTTTCTCTTTCCAATTGGTGGTTCATACTCAATTTTTTCAATATCCAACACGTTATCTGTGAATACTAGATCAAGTAGCGATGGTTCATCCCCACCCCTAGCTCTCATTGGTTCCAGTACATGTTGGTGTAGGAAATTCCCTTGTACGCAAACTAGGAATCTTTCCACGAATGAGTCCTAACCACTGTGTGGGTCAAGATATATCCAATATATCTCTTTATGATTAAAATATATAATCAGAATCCTACATTTTCTCTCCTGTGCCATGTTAACAACTGAGTTTATGACTTCAATAGTACCTATATGACTTTGCTCATAAACTTCTAGCCTATGTTGGTTCCTTGGTGGGTTGTATACATCAGTTATTATAATGCTCTCTGACCCAGTATTTATGCAAACACAAGAAATTCCTTGAACTCACTTTCTATAGCAAAATTTATTTCTTCAACATGAATCCTTTCACTTATGAGCAGTGCTATCCCTTTACCAGTCCTCTCAGATCTTTCAATCCTTAATATTTTGAAGCCCTTAGGGAAAACTTTGATGCGGTTTATGTCCTCACTCAACTTAGTCTCTGTGATTGCTACTATATCTGCCTTACTGTTGTGAATCCTATCTTTTAATTCTATTGCTTTACCAGCTAATCCATCAGCTTTTGTGTTTTGTGCTGCCAATGCTACTATACCTTTTTAGTATAAGATGAAAGTTTTCAATGCTGCCCTTGCTGCTTCTCTGCTGTTTAGTTCGGAGAGTTGGTTAACATCTAATGTAAAATGCATAGAACAATTATATAATAAATTAGTCAAGTGTCTGTTGGGTGTAAGAAGCACTACTCCATCTTCTTTGTTTGGTTGAAGTGGGAGTAATCACCTGGCATAATAAAATAATTAAGAAAAGAAAAAAAATTTTAAGGTCAAGATTTAATAACATAAATCACGATGAACCATTTCATTTGGTATTTGACCTGTGTAGGCTAGAGAATACACCAGGTTTTAGAATGTTGTCACGTTGTTTGGAAGGTGAAACGAATGGATTGACGATGGAACAACTAAAACAACAGATATGCTGTAAGCCAAACAGTGCTAGTAAGTTTGTTAATTACCGATCTGAGTTTAACTCTGGTCTTGTTGTGCATAAGATATACAAAAAGAGTGTATATATACCTGACTATTTAAGAGTATTTTTTACCAGATTGAGATTAATGTCTCACAACTTAAAGATAGGAACAGGAAGGTGGAGTAGGTTTCCTAGAGAGGCTAGAGTTTGTAATTGTAATAATATTGTAGTACAAGATGAATGTCACGTTTTGCTAGAGTGCCCTTTATCACAACATATACGTGAAGCTTATAATGAATTAAATATTACTTTTTTGGATAATATGCTGAATGAAGATTCTCATTTAGTAGATTTATGTAAATATGTTAATGAGGTTTTTAAATTATTTTCAGGATGTTGAATGTAATATTAAATAATGGTGTATGAGGTAACTCGTATTAAGTTGAATATATTGTAATGTTTTGTTAATGGACAAATAAGTGGATATATTGTTGGGATCTTCATGTTTTTTATTATTTGTTTTATTGTCTTTATAATTCACTGTATTGTAAAAAAAAAAATAATTCTTGTTTGTCAATAAACTACTACTACTACTACTATAACAATCTTAATGAGGCCCCATCCCCCGATCTTCTGTCATTATCTTCTTTATCTCCCCTTTGTCTGGAAGAACTCTGAAATGAACATTTTTCTTCCCTTCATTTCATCCCTCATTTAACCTTCTAGCCTCTTGCAACAAGTTTTTGATCCTTTCCATCTCTTCCTGTGTTCTGTATCGTCTAATGAACACTTCTTTGAATTCTTAAAGTTCTTTTTTCTTAATCAATATTTCTCTACATGTGTCCCCTCTCTTAAAGGTTACTTTTGTTGGTCTCTGCTTTCCCTCGCTAGAATATTTACCTAGATGGTGAATGTTTACAATATCCTCAGGACCACAAACTACTCCAAGTTTTCTTATCAGGTCTGCAACCCTAGCTTTATTTTCTTCAAGTCTCCCCTGCCATGTTGGCTGCTGTGATTTGCTTATGCCTGTATATATGTGTTTGTATAATCATGACTCGTACTTTGCAAAATGGAAATAGATATGAATATTTTGAAAGCAAAAAAGTTCTTGAGATCGATGAATTTCATTACGCAAATATAATAATGGACGAAATGAAAGCAATAAAAACAGTAAAGTTTATCAGAGAGGAGAAAAAAAATCCTGAATGAAAGAAATCCTTTAAGAGATTAAAAAAGCACAAGAGATAGAAAAGGAACAAAAGAAAATAATAGACTAATGAGGATGGAATGTAGGTGGAAAAAGAATAAAAGATTGGGGGGTGCAAGAATAAAGGAAATCAAGCAAAAAGAAGGGAAATAAATGTCTCGTGCGAGAGAGAGAGAGAGAGAGAGAGAGAGAGAGAGAGAGAGAGAGAGAGAGAGAGAGAGAGAGAGAAGAGAGAGAGAGGAGAGAGAGAGAGAGAGAGAGAAACAGCTGTGAAAAGCAGGGAAGATTAAACTAAGGATGAAGAGGATAAAGAGAAGTGGCTGGTGGAAAGTCGAGAAAGAAGTTTGATAAGAATAATACTAGTGATAAATGTGAGGCCCCGGAACGAGAGAGTTACGAAGAACAATAGAAGGATTGAGGCGAAAGAAGAGAAAAAGAGAAGAATATAAATCCCGAAGAAGAGAAGCAAATGAAAGAGAGGTCGGGGCGTCCATGGAGCCAATTTCAGGTCATCAGTTCTTGCGCTCCGATTGGCTGCAAGGAAGCAGAGCAAATGATGTTAAAGAACCGTTACGAAGAAAGAATGAATGGAAGAAAAAGTGAAAGAAAGACATCACATGGAGACAGAGGAAAGAAGCAGAAGGAATTGACACGTGAAAAAAAGAAGGTTTATGAGACAGAAGAAATGGGAGAAGCAGGACGGGAGACCTGAACTAAAACAGGCAAGACGCTAAAAAAAAAAAAAAATAATAATAATAATAAGGAAGGAATATGTAAAATTTTGTCCTTATTAGGTATGGACTTGAAAAATTATTCTAAAACAATCTAAAGTTAATGATATAATTCTGCCCATTTCACAGGTGGTGAAAAATAGCAGAACAATGAAAAGATAAAAAAAATTGTATTTGCAGACTGAGAAAATAAGTAAAGTATAGTGCTAAAATGAATAAGTAAAATGAAATAGATAATAAAAAAAGAAATATTTCGATTGGGAAGAGCAAAGGGAAAATTCCAAAAAAAGGTGATGATGGGTAAAGTAAGACTGAAAAGGATTTCTAAGCAAAAGTAAATTAAGAAAATATTTATAAAATAGAAGAATTTGAGAAGGACAAACCATTAGAAAAGGATTCCTGAACAGGAAGACATAAAGGGATGGAAAAGGCCTTCATCACTTCTTCAGAATGTGAAAGGGTAAACGTAAAAGGAAAAGGATTCATCAATGGGGGAGGAGTCAATAAAGAATAAGAACTTTAAAATGAATGAGAGACAAGAAGCGTAAAATGACAAATTAAATGAAGATATAACATAAATGAAAAAAAAAGTTTTCATATACCCCATGAAACGCGTCAAGCTTTCAAGTGTAAAGGTAAAAATTTCACCAGTAAAAAAGGAAAAGTAATGGAAGAAATGCGAGACAGTAAGAGACCACACCTGAGTTAAATTATACTCTCTCTCTCTCTCTCTCTCTCTCTCTCTCTCTCTCTCTCTCTCTCTTCTCTCTCTCTCTCTCTCTCTCTCTCTCTCTCTCTCTCTCTCTCTCTATATATATATATATATATATATATATATATATATATATATATATATATATATATATATATATATATACATATATATATATTTGCGATTCTGCTGTTGTTATTTGGCATTTTAAATTATATTAATCCATATTATTGAAGTGAACACAGACTTTTGGACCCGAAGAATTAAGGCTGAATACCCTTCCTAACGCCACGCGGTAGTATTGATTGTGGGTCTGGTAATTTTCGAATCTAATGCTCTGACTACTGAGTTTTCACGGACCCTATATACACACGAGCTATAATTTGATAAATTATACTTAATGGTATAATTGTGTAAATATTATAGCACGTTTGAATACAAAATTAAATATATGATGATAATGAATAGCATCCACTACTTTATCAATTCTATTCAAATCACTTTTCCCTCCAGCACAAAAGAATCCCTACAGTCCTCATCTTTTCATACACATTTTTTTTCCAAGAAATATTCCGTAGACTCTTTTCTGCTCGACTTTCTTCCCTTCATTTATCTGTGATTTTTATTCCTTTCCATTAATACTTCTCTCTCTCTCTCTCTCTCTCTCTCTCTCTCTCTCTCTCTCTCTCTCTCTCTCTCTCTCTCTCTCTCTCTCTCTCTCTCTCTCTCTCTCTCTCTCTCTCTCTCTCAGTTCAGTCATTTGAGTAATGAGATTACAGTCATAAAGCCCTGTCAACGATTTCGGAGATGTTTTTATGATTGTGAAACTAGGACGGGCATTAAAAGAAAATTACCCTTATCGGGCATTTGCACGAAGAAAACAAAACGAAGAGATAGGGAGTGTTGTGACTTGTGAGATGTGAAAGGATAGTAAGAGATGTGTAACAAATATCCAAGAATATTCGGTGTTGATATAGGCATAGAAAAAGACTGGTGGGCTAAAGAGGTCTCTTTAACATCATCACAGATGCCCTAAGTTGGATTGAGGTCTACCTAACAGTCTCTCATCGGTATTGGAAAACTTTCAATAGATACCCCCCTCTCTCTCTCTCTCTCTCTCTCTCTCCTCTCTCTCTCTCTCTCTCTCTCCTCTCTCTCTCTCTCTCTCTCTCTCTCTCTCTCTCGTCTAACACAATTCATAATGTGAAAATTATTATATAGAATGGATCGCCTATTTATCGATGTCTTTAGAAATGGGACAGGAGTAGGGACCTATAAAAAAAAGTGGAGTCTTATGTCAGATTTCGTCAGATAAAAGATTTGGTGTGCGTGCGTGTGTGTGTGCGCGCGCTCGCGCACGTGCATGTATGTGTATTTGCTTGTGCTCATGGTATCACAGGAAAAATATATCACTGTTAATATATAGTGTGTGTGTGTGTGCGCGCGTGTCCAGAATGTAATAATTTTATTCAGATTGGAAAACAGTTGATTCATAATCTAGATACCTTAGCTTTATTTGGTACTAACAAACCTTTGTACAGAGGGGGTTAAGCAACTCCATATATATATAGCCTTTTTTCCAGGTTTAGCTTACTGAATACATCTATATCTATACATGAGTCATTTTCCCCTTATAAGGAGAATGGCTGAATAAATGCAAAATACTTTGACTCTTTGGGGAGATAAAAAAATTTTGAAGGAATTATTTACTCAAATCATAAACAAAAACATTATTATTATTGTTGTTACTAAAATTGTTACTATTATTATTATTATTATTATTATTATTATTATTATTATTATTATTATTATTATTATTATTATTATTATTATTATTATTACGCTAGGTAGTCATGTAGTAAGTAGCATTTAATTCATATTAAACTTTCAGACGTTAGCCTGTAATTGCTAAACCATCTGGATATTTTATCTGATCTAAGCCAAACTTGGTTGCTAAGATATTCTAGCACCTCGCTACCAACCAAATGATATTATCAATTGGTCTAACCCTAGTGCTTATGCACCTTCTATTTACCGGCCACATTTAAATATCAAGTCATACATCATTTGTCACAAAGTACCACCCTCCTTCGGGAGTTTTGAGGACTACATCTCTTCCACCAAGATGTTTTATTCTGCGTAGCCTTGAAATCTCGTACAACTTCTATTCACTCAAGTGACATGCACAAAACCTATCATGTACTATTCGTAGTAAATTATCACCTTCCTTAAGTTACTGAGAGAGATGTAACACCGATCCACCCGACTGCATTCTGCAAACGGCCTGTCTCGAAATGTTTCCTCTCTCAGTTCTTCCTTGATCAAATCTTTTATGTAGTAGGCTGGTCCATGCCACCAGCCGACCGTTGCAATACTACAGCTTAGAGGTATTTTGGACTTAGATAAGACTGTTCAGGACAGTTCGATGTTAAGTCTTCCTTCAGTTATGGTTCTTTTGCTATACGTACATCAACACCGAATATTCTTGGATATGCGTTACAAATCTCTTACTATCTCATTGTGACAAGTCACAACGCTTGCCATCTCTCTTTCTCATTATTTTTTGTTTTCTTCGTGCCCAGGCCCGATGAGGGCAGATTTTTTTTCTTTTGTCTGTTCAGGTGTCACAATAAAAATAAAATAATAAATAAAGATAAGGCACTTGTGATATAAATATAAACAAAAAATTATCATCTCCCTATTCACAATGATACATACATTGACCTTCAACCAGTTAAATGCACATTTTTCTTCCATAAAGCCAATAGGTGGCTCTGTTAGTGACCCTAGCGTTATTTTCTGGACAAAATTATGAAACTCTCAGAGATGATGCACAATAGCTCTACATATATTTTCATAAGCTCCAACAAATATTTTATACTTTTGCCCCCAAAATGGCCGCCATTTTTATCTTGGAAAAACTTATAATACATAGCAATTACACACTTCTAACTACTTCCATTACAAAAATCACCCAGTAGTTAAAAGCAATGATTTTACAATAAAAATCACACATACATGGCACATTTTAGTCTTTTATTGGTGGATTAACATTCTGTAATTCAAATAATGAATTAACGCAACCTTCGGTTTGATTATATATATATATATATATATATATATATATATATATATATATATATATATATATATATATATATATATATATATATATATATATATATATATATATATATATTGTGTGCGTGCGTGCTTGTAATGACACCAGTCACAGGTTCTTTAACCTTGCAGTTCAAAATAGATCTCTTATTATTCTAAGGAAATAAGCCATGTTATACCATTTATGAGTCTTAAATAATACCAACTGTGTGTGCCTTTAAACTTCACATTTGCATTTGCACAGTTCGGTGCATCGAAGGTTTGCTCTTTGGCAACTGCAGTGGGAAAAACATATTCCTTCACAACCGCATTTTATCAAAGGAACTGCTCCCAGCTTCACGGATGGTTATCCACTCAGGAACCCAAGCACCATCCTCATTCTTCCACCCCTAATCAGATGGTGATGGAATATTTGGATGACTCTTGTGTGCATGATGTCCATATTCCAGCTGTTTAAGCTGCTATGTTGCATTAAAGCAACCTGCAAAGATTATACATTTGCGTTTACAATGGGTCATAGATATAAGATATAAGACATAGATCATATAATTTCCACAATATACTGTATTATCCTTAATAGGTCTACACTCTGGCTCTATGTTTATTATATTATATAGTAAATTTTGAGTTAAAATAGCGGTAAAAAATAGCAACCTAGAGTCAAAGTCTGCTTTCATGCGTGCATGCTTTTTAAGCGTATTAGAGATGAGATTTAATGAATGGTAGATTTAAACAAGATATTAATATCCTTGGGCTGATTATAATCGATTCGATTTATAATTCGATTATAAATCCCAGACAAAATCTATCTGTTCATGCCATTTTTAACTTTACACTTAATTTGATTATCATTAACTTTTCCATATATCACCACTGATACACCCCTTGGAGATGGCTAAAATTAATAAGGGGTTCAGATTTGAGGATTCTATCTCAAAGAATACTTTCTGACCTGTCTTGTTAAAATATCTCCATTTTGGTAGCCTACATTAACTTGTGTTGGAGGTATATGGTCAAATAATCTTACATTCTTTGTGAACAGACACCAACATGCTTCATTAACATGCTCCACTTCAGCCCAGCAGTGTAACATTCCAGAGTCTTTAATAGGATGTGTCAGCTGTTATTGGGTGGAATGGACTGTCTGCG
This sequence comes from Halocaridina rubra, assembly GCA_037179515.1. Lineage (NCBI taxonomy): Eukaryota > Metazoa > Arthropoda > Malacostraca > Decapoda > Atyidae > Halocaridina > Halocaridina rubra. The sequence goes on from JAXCGZ010005760.1 coordinate 141,067, forward strand.
ATGAACAAAAATTCATCTGTTGCTTCATCAAGCGTTCCCACGTCATCCAAGCAGATTTCCTTCCTTTCCCCCTAAATGCTAATGTGGTATCCGTCCCAGTGAAGCTGTGGAAGACAGAGAGATTTCTAATATTCTTCTTCCCAGTTTCTCACAAATTTTTCGTATGTCATAGAGTTTTCTGTCTTTTCCACTCCCTAAGTCCACTTATTCTTCAATTCCTGGATAAGTCATTCACTTGTCTTGGAGGAATCACATTATCAAAATGTTTAAATCTGCTTCCAAAAACTTGGCGGTTCTGTTTCGTTTTCGTCATTACATTTCCTCTTTACAGTTGCTTAAAATCTATAAAGGTCTTATCCCTCCCTGCTTAGAATACTGCTTACACATCTGGGGTGCTTCTTATCCTCATCTCCTTGATAGGGTCGAATCTAAGGCAGTCAGACTCATTAATGATCCTTCTCTTGCTTCTAATCTGGATTCTCTCTCTCTTCACCGTAAGGTATCATCCGTTTCTCTTTTCTGTCACTACTACTTCCATCAGTGCTCTGGGGAGTTGGCGAGTTGCATCCCTCCCCCAATGTCGATGTAGCGTAACACTCGCCAAGCGGCCTCGTCTCATAGGTACTGTATGGAGATTTGTAGCTTGAGGATTGGTCAGTGCAGCAACTGCTTTTTCCCATCTACCTTCAGACTCAGGAACTCTCTTCCTCCTTCTGTCTTTCCAAATTCTAATGACCTATCTTTCTTCAAAAAGCATATCTATCGTCATCTCAGGGCCTAATCCTCCATATTTCTAGGTCCTTAGTACTTTGAATATTTTTTCAGTCTGTCCTTTTCCTTTGTGTATCATTACCTCTATCTCCGCCTTGTCCATAAGCTTTTTTTTATTCCTTCATCTTAATGTTTTCTTGTGCCCGGGCCTTTATTGAGGAGGACAGATTTTTATTATTAAGCATAGAAAATGAATTAACCTACTCGAGAAAGTAGGTAATAATGCAGTTATGGCTGGAATGATACATTCTTTTTGCTGACAAGCAGCATGAAATGCTGCCCATGATATTTTTTCCTCTTGACCCAACTCATCGGACTCCAGGATATCTCCAGCATGTTTCAACCACAGTTGTTCCTCATGCTTTGCCTCTTCCAGTGAGCCATTCATTTTATTCATCAAGGTCTCTGGTAATAAACAGCCTGTGTTCTTGAGGAAGACTGCAGGAACAATGGTAGAGTCATTTGGCAACCCTATCACATTACTGTCATCTACTAATCCATGTTGATGGGGCATTCCAGGATTATACACAGTTGGACACTGACTAATAGTAATTCTTATTCCATGTAATGATCCTATGGCAGTTGTAGCTGAAGGATCATAATCTATATTATCAATGGCAGCAACAGAGTATAATCCAAATTTCAGGTGTGAAAGATAGACAACCTTTTCCTGGAAACTCTGTTTACAGACAAATTTTGCTAATCTCTCTTCTAATTCTAACACTCTGGTTCCAAACATAGCAAGTATATTAACTAAGGTTTCACTTCTTGTCATGGCATGAACTTTTAATCCTAAGTAGGTTGGAAGATCAAGTTTATGTTCAACTTGATGCCTTGTAACTCCCAACTAATGTCATATTTAGAGACAAACAGACTATTATCAATTCACCAGCATGGTTTCAGACCGAAACTCTGGAAACTGCACCGCTCAAAGTGACTAATAAAGTTTACAGTAATATAGATAAAAAAAAAATCTCTCTGCTTGTATTATAAGACTTATCAAAAACCTTCGACATTGTAATCCAGGAAATTATTATTAATATATGTACTAAACTAAATATTGACTCGGCCTGTTTAGAGAGTATCTATCTAATCGTAGCCAGGCTATCCGTCTTAACAGCATTATCTCTACTCCAAAAAAATGTAGCATTATTTGCTCCACTGGGATCAGTCCTTGGTCCTATCCTTTTCTCCAATTACGTAAATGGTCTGTCTTGTTTCATTTCCGACTGTTTAGTTGTACAATATGCAGATGATACTCAGCTACTCCTTAGTGGTGATATTAATAATCTCCCGGAGCTAACCTTAAGAGCAGAATACACTGTCAAAAATTAAAACCTATTTTCAAGAAATTGGCCTGTTAACGAAGTAAACCACAATGCATGTTTATATGTTCAAGGTACCATATAGCCCAAATTCCAGAAAACACAACAATTAATTTTTGCGGCAATATCATCACACCTAGCAAAACAGTAAAAAATCTAGGCATTTTCTTTGATAACTACATTTTGTTTGATTTCCATATAGATAAAGTATGCAAACAGGTAACAGGGACACTCATGTACTTATCAGTATAAAAGACAATGTTGAGACTACCACTCGAATAACGGTTGTCGAATCTCTAACCCTAAGTCACATTAAGTATTGCACAGCTGTATGGGGAGCTACCAGTAAGACTCGTATAAATAAAATGCAGAAGCATATCAATTTTGCAACTTGAGTTGCCCTGGGGTGAATAAGAAAATATGACCACATGACACTAGCTCATCAATAATTTGGGTGGCTGCGGGCAGAAAACCAGGTTGCCTATGCTATTTACGTTTTTGTATACAAAATTTTGAACCGTTAATATCCTATGTGGCTATTTAATTTCAAAACAGTCAGAAATATAAGGGGAACCAACTCAAGACAAAGTAGCGAGCTCTTTATTCAGAGAACACAGACAGATGCAGGTTCAAAGATGATTACTATTAAAGGGCCTGCTCTTGAGCAATATTCCAGAACATCTTAAAAATTCATCCTCCTTCACAGTTTTCAATGGCAAGCTATATAGTTTTCTTTTGGACAAATAATTACTGATAATACACTAATCAAACTTATTTATCTAATGAATTTCCCTGAACACTAACCATGCTGTATGTAAATTAATACCGCCTTCTCTGATCTCTTAAGTTAAGAACTAATCATTATCATTGTAAGGAGTACATATATGGTGATGATGCCGATAATAGTAATCCTGTATCGAATGTCAATATTACTACTTTATTATTAACATTATTGTCAACATTTTATTATGATTACTGCTCTTATAATTTTTATACACATCTGTTAACTCAAGGTAAACTTAATTTTCTAGGAAAACTATATTTCTTTTCACTGTAAGTGTATGTAATACCCTCTTACATGTTAGTTCAATTACATGTCTAGTTGTTAGTGTACTCTTAGTTTTGTAAAAGAATATCCACTGCCAAATGAAAATAAATGTTTGTTTGTTTGTTTGTTCTTTTTCAATGAGGTCTTCTTCTTAAGTTAAGAACTAATCATTATCATTGTAAGGAGTACATATATGGTGATGATGCCGATAATAGTAATCCTGTATCGAATGCCAATATTACGACTTTATTATTAACATTATTGTCAACATTTTATTATGATTACTGCTCTTATAATTTTTATACACATCTGTTAACTCAAGGTAAACTTAATTTTCTAGGAAAACTATATTTCTGTTCATTGTAAGTGTATGTAATACCCTCTTACATATTAGTTCAATTACATGTCTAGTTGTCAGTGTACTCTTAGTTTTGTAAAAGAATATCCACTGCCAAATGAAAATAAATGTTTGTTTGTTTGTTTGTTCTTTTTCAATGAGGTCTTCTTCTTACTACCAAAGAATATTTGTTTTGTTATACACGTTACAGTCATTGTTGGCAATACACTGTTCTTGACACTAGGCTCATAAAGTAACATTGATATCAACAAATTCAAGCTTGGGGCAAAAAGTTCCCTGACTGTGAAACTGTCACTTGCTTCATTTTGAAAAATATTATGATTCTTTGACAAAAAACAAATTCTTCCCTGCAGATTTTGGCAACCTAGGTAAATCAAAATGCCTCATTTTCATAGTCCCCAAGCGGCTTATTATCCTCCAATAAATCTTTCACACCTTCAGGGAAAATCATAATGGTGGTTTGCCCTTCGTGTATACATCCTTCAAACCTAAATCCTTGAAGTATCCAATTATTTTGCCTTTCAGAACTGTCTTGTTAACTATTTAGTTGAGTTCATGTTGCTCTAACCTGATGGTATAGATCACATGTAATTCATTCATCTCATCTTCCATGGTAGTTACTAACTCAACAAAGGCCTGTGCACTTGCAATCTTAGTATTAATGCTGTCTTCACAGTCCTTTTGGCAACAGAAGAACCTATAACGATTCCTGTACCTAGTCAGACATGTAAAGTCATACTTCACATCTAAGGCTACCAAGTCCCCTGTTTAAATTTGGGTATGTATTTCTGTCCCTCCATATTGTCAGCCATCTTTCTTAGATTGTCTTCTACACATTTAGTAGAATAACTTACCAATGTTCCAGAGTCTTCCCGGCAGAAAATGAAGCGGTTTCGGACGGATGTGCTGGCAGCTTGCCTTTTGGATTAGCTGGTGTTTTTCCCTTCATCAGGCGTCTACATTTGTTCCCTTTTCATTTCTGGCAGTTTAGTTTCTCGTTGTTAAATCTCTGATGGGATAATATGTGCTAAAAAGTATTATTGGTAAGAAAGGTTTCTGGAGTATATTCCTCATCGAAGGCTAATTCACAAGGTAATGCTTGTAACTGCTAAAACTCAGCTACATTGTTGAAAAAGGTCCTGTTTTCTTCTAAAGCATTAATCTTCTTTCCTTTACATGTATAGAGAACTTCATCATTTGACTTCTGCTGACATATGGCACAGAGTGACCAATCCATGGTGGACTTATATCACCCAGTATTCTGAAATCATACAGCATAGCATAAATAAATGCTCAGTGAATATTCCACCTACACCAACAACTATGGCAAACATCATATTTGATTAAGTACTGTATGGATTTGATCAGGGATTTGTTTTGGGAAAAGAAAGTTTAACTGGAAATACAGTTGGAAGGAGTTATATCATGTCCCTCAATTCAAGCTTCTAGAATACAGTACATTGTACACATAATATGCACATGATTTTTCAAAAATACGTTACTCGACAATGAGCTAAGATAATATTTGGTGCTTATGAAAACTTTGAATCTGACACCCTTGGGTGCAAGTCTTTGAAAATTTGGCACTCTTGTCCAGAAAATAACACTTGAGTTTTTTTTTTTTAATTTTATTTTTTATTTATTTTTTTTTTAACACCCTAACAGAGCGTACTATAATACTAAATTTCCATACACAGTTTTCATATGAATGTTGCAACAAAATGATTCTAAAAATATTTGTTGGAATAATTGAAAAAATTGTCTCGGATATAAAATTACGTGTATTTTAAACGATAACATTGCAAATGTTCGGAAATAGGCAAAATTCTAATACATGAGAAAATGTCAGTGTTTCAAGATATTGGTGTTATAATCATAGACTGCAGATTATTAGGAACTTTATAGCACTCAAAATCAAGCTTTTTTATTTCCTGGTACATGAGAGCTACTTGGTTAGTAATTTGCAAGGATACACTACCACCACTTAGTCCACGCATCCTATGGAATAGAGACCAAGTTCCCTGAGTTCACAAGAGCAACCACATGATGAACTAAAACTACTCTCTAATTTTTTCCATAAGGTCTCCAAGTGACTTTGAACTCGAGAATGTTGAGTTGGAGACAGCCAGGAGCAGTATTTCCAAGGAGCTTCCAAAAAGGCGATATCGCCATGTTGGCAGCTTTTTCTTAAGGATATCACAATATTTACATCATGGTGGAATATACAAAATATGGACTTCCTCGTAGATGCATAATACAGGAGGGAGTCTTTGACAACGATTTTGTCTCCCTTCTGCAATTAATTTTGACCTCAGGAGGATCACAATAATTGGATATTGGGGACTCGTCCACCACCAACACCCTAGGTTCAAAGGCATGCCACAGCTGCAATAACTAAAACCCATGACGTAAATTTTGCGCAGGCAAACGGTGTATGATGACGAACTAAATGAAAATATAAAGCATCGGAGGCCCAGATTAAAAAGAGAGAGAAAAATAATGTTAAAAGAGTTATTTTTTTAATGAAGCCATAATCCCCTTAGAAAGGGGGGTGGCTGAGTCAAGAAAACCCCCTGATAATTTGTGGGAGGAAATACAAAGGAGGGACTTCCGTCCCCTCGCTTCGCCTCCCCTTTAGTCGACTTTCATGACACGCAGGGGAACACACAAGAGGTATTCTTGCCCCCCCCCCTCCCGCAAAGGGAACACGCATCATAAAAATGAAAAAAACAGTAGAATATACAAATAACGAGAACAAATAATGAAAAAAAAATGACATTAAAATGCAATGTTCCAAAAAGAGAACATCGTTTCCGAATTGACAGCCATTAGCAAAAAATAAAAAATATAATCAAATACATCAATTATAAAGAAACAAAGATTAAAAAAAAATAAAAACTAAAAGACATATGTTATTTCTGAAAATGAAAGGCATTATTAAAGACTGAATAATGTAATTGAGAGCACAATTAGGAGGAAACAAAAAACTAGGAAAACATAAATAAAAAATAGTTTCTGAAAATCAAAGGTATTATAAAAGAATGAAAATATGATGAAAACAATCAAATATGGGGAAAAGGAGGGTAAAAGCATATCTTTTCAACAAAATTACTCGTGGGAAATGAAAACGGGAAAACTCAGATAATGTCAGATATAATGAAATGTTTAAGGTCAGTGGTAGAACAGTATCTGGAGAGGATGAGCCGATACCTGCCCAAAGAGGAAAACTGTACCTGGTATTCTAATTATGTCTTAAACATAAAATGAAGATGTCTGTCTATCTATTCTATCTACCTTGGCTGTTTCCTCCTTTAATTGGGGGTAGCCGACATCAAGAAAGGAAAACAATAAGGGGATTACTTTGCTCTATGGGCAATGACGAGGGAGCTAGCGACCGTTTAGATGGCACTGCTGGAGTGCCACAGCCCATCCTCCCGGCTCTTCCACAACCTGTGTCGCTTCACAACTGCCAACTCCTCCTACTGCCCCTACCACAGGGCTACCTCTGTAAGATGCAGCCCGTGGTAACAGCAGATGCCCATCAGAGCTGTGTCACAGTCGCTTGCCACTCATTCCTATTCCTAGAACGCTCGCTTGCTTCCCTCACATCCATCCTCCTATCATTCAGGGCTCTCCTTACTCCATCCATCCATCCAAACCTAGGCCTCCCTCTAGCAATTCCCCCATCAACTCTCGCATTCATCACCTATTTCAGAAGCCTTTCATCATCCATCCTTTCCACACGGCCAAACCATCTCAGAACATTCATATCTACTCTGGCTGCAAATTCTCTCCTCACACCCGTTCTTGCTCTCACCACTTCATTCCTAACCCTATCCAATCGAGATACACCAATCATACTCCTCAGGCATTTCATCTCAAAAACATTTAGTTTCCGCCTCTCACTTACTTTCATACCCCATAACTCTGATCCATACATCACAGTTGGCACAACCACTTTCTCATACAAAACTTTCTTAACATTCATTTCCAACCCTC